>LYUA01000190.1:8486-28071 GCA_002093875.1 Calopteryx splendens | reverse complement strand
GGGGGGGGGGGGCGGTGGAGGAGGGAAGGGTCTGGCGGGGGGTATGCTGGTCCGTGCCACCGCGCCGCGCCGTCCCCTTCGGCCGCCCCGAGCGACCCCGTGGGTCGCGAGTTCGGCGGTGGCTGTCGCGGTTTCGGGGTGGGCCCCGGCACGGCGTTCGGCCCACGGTTCTCGTCTGCCTGTCGACGCACCGCGACATATCTATTTCGGGGGTCGCTCCAAAAGGTCGAAACTCATGTCGACAGAAACTTTTTCGAAAGGCTCGGTGCCAAAAATGGAAGGCCACTATGCAGTGTGTAAAACGTACTGCTAAAAGCTAACATCTAAATTGTGAAATATGTACCAACTTAGCCTCATTACTATGCAATAATGAGGACAAGTAAAAAAATACTAATACATGTTCAAAAAATTAATTTTATTTTTTTATCTAAAACGCTCTCTGAAAATCACCAGGTAGTGAATTGACATTGTTAACATCAATATCGATCTCTCCAATTCAACTAAAAAATATCGTTATCAAGAAACACCGAGGAAAACAACACGGAAATCGCTCCTAGAAACTGTGCCGTGGAACTAAGTTCAAACTAGAACAATTAAACGTGGCAGTCAAAACATCGAAGCAAGACGGGGACTCAGGTTAATTGAGGAAATTACACTCAACCTTCATAAACACCAAATCAAGGGCAAGGACAAAATAATCTGTCCAACCCTCACAAAATAAAAAAGTTATTTTCCTCCCACCTTACTATAGAAAAATGCAAGACGAAATTCGTGGATCACAATTCCAAAGTCTTTACACTACAAAGTATCAGGGTAAACTTTTAACTTTTTTTAGTACTAAGAACCGAAATGGCGAAGAAATAGAATGCAGTGAAGTCAAATGTAGCATTGTAAGCAACTACTTTGGTCGTGTACAATAATGATGCATCAAAAACCAGCCGAAAAGCTGGGTTCCCATGGGTCTTTCGAGTGCATACAGTCTACTTGCCTTGTCTACCTCATCAGTCATAATCGTGAACTGGCAACGCCCGCAGCCAGCTCACAAACGAATAGAATCATAATTTTTCTTTGACAAGTGAAAGAGCTCAGCATGTCCGTATCAATGCTCAGAAGTAACACCAGTAATCTCCCAATCATTAATGATTCCATGATCTACGCTATAATAAACAGTAAACGGTTCATTAAACAGCCATAGTCTATCAAACCTAGTAAACCCCCAGGATGCACTGGAAGGAAATCAGGACGGAATTTGAAGGATTGGGTCTCAGACCAATTCATCCAATCAATCCAATAATAAAGCCCTAATCAGATAATAAAATGCCAAAAGACTATCAAATAGCCTACAAAACTCCCATCTGTAAAATCTGTTCTTGAGTCAAGCAGCGGTGTTTATTAATTCACGGCATGCTAAAATTGGGATGAATACAAGTAGATGGGGTATTATTTCACAAGGGATTTTTACCGAGTGCCACATAATGAAACGCTGCACGAACTGCAATCATGCGGAATTAACGAAAACATTCTGAATTGTTGTTCGCGATTTTATGGCGAACGCAGCCAAGAAGTAATTACGGAATTTGGTCCGGTTTTGTGAAAGTAGCCCTAGGCGACAACGAGGGAAACGTGACCGGCAGCCTCGTATTCTCGCTCGCATCGATGACACATTAATTGTAAAATAACCAGCAGCATCAGGTTATTTGCGGATGATACAGTCATCTATTGAGGCATGGTTACAAAATATGAATGCAGAGTTTAAGCGATCTCAGCATTATGCCTGGGAGTTCCGAAAAAATGTGCTCAAGCACTTCTGGGACTACAAATATCATTATATTCCACCATAATGGACTCGGAAGGTCAAGTAGCTATTAGCATAACAGACCAACTGGGGAATCACTCAGACACAGCAAAATATAAAAATATTGGGAAAACAAGTTCAGAATATCTTCGGAGATGCTTTCAAGAAACTTAATTTCCTTAAGGACTGACACCCACCTGAAATCCTACTCATAAAATTCTTACATTTAACTTTGAAGAATATAGGTATTAACAACTAAATAAATACTAGGGACCAGTAAAAAGTAAACATGTAGGCCGTCTGTAGCTTTTGGTAGGAAATAGGAATGAGGTAATTTGTTACCTGCAGTCAGGAAAATATTAAACCGTATTACATTCGTGGCCCACAGAATTTATTCAAAAAAGAGAGATTGTGTGTATCTCCAAAAATGATAAACCTACTTGCAAAAAGAAAACCCAGGCAGTTGAAATTTGATCAACGGGAAGATTTTAAGCTGAAAATTTACGTAACGTTCCGAAATCGCACGTGGTTCACTTACATATCCCCGTTGGGTCCGGGAAATAATGCATGGGCAATACTATTTATTTAATTATTTATATTTTAGGTATCTCTTAACGGCCATCCAAAAGAAGTTAAGTACGAAATGTGAAGAATGTAACAGTGGCTTATGGCGCGAAAAGGTTAATTTCTAAGTGTTTCTTAGGTTAGTGTTTATTGCGCTCACTAGAAACCTATCCTCAATTTTTCCTTCACCCACACTGGAAAGGCATACAGATCACTTCCACTTCTCGCCATTTTTCCCTATGTGTCACCACACAATCAAAAACACTGTAGAGGTGTACCCAGATCGCACCGTAGAAGTGATATTATAATATGACTTAATTAAGGGAGGGAATTCCCTCAGTCCTCAACCTCCATTGGAGGTTGAGGACTGAGGGAAATAAAAATAATTCGGAGGGTAAACGATCCAAAATACTTTTAGAAAACATAAATTCCAAATTTAAACTACGATTGACGATGATACAACCACTAAAAGTGATCATATGACCCTAGCATAAGTATTTATTTTAAAGCACATTTCACTGCACACCCCGTTCGGAGCGAGTAGGATGCATGCAGCAAATCGTTTGTACTTAGATTATGACTCATTCCGGAGGGAATCGCCCTGCCGAGGGAAAAAGCTAAGCCACAGCATTAACCTCCCCAGTGTTTAGGAATGTGTTATAGACATTCTGTCTTAGAAATCATACCACCCATCATACTGGCATATTTTATGGACCTCACCTTTCTGGTTTCTGGCAAAGAAAAAGTACTATATGGAACGGAAATCAGCAAGCAAAGTGAAACCTTGGATCGGTACGCGTCACTCATCATTTTTACTAATATAAATGTAAATCAAATGGCCTTTTATTTTACCATTAAAAATTATCCGTGTTTAAATTACCAACATTTGACTCTGATAATTATTATCGGGTTTTCATTCAATTCTGTGTTTAAGTAACGAATTTGTTTGGAAGAAGGGCACCTACCCATCGGGAGAGTGACGTTACCTTGAGGCAGAAGGGTTGCTCTCGAAAGATGACGATTGGAGTGTGGGCTTGTTAAAAATTAGGATGACATCAATGGACCACCGTTGGGCAAAAGATCGAGGAATTTACAACTTGCCAAACAATCCTTTTCTCTTTCTAAAGCTACGAATTTCAAAACCGAGATCGCTCACGTTGACCATAGACTGTAATATTATTTCGCCAGAAATATCAACCAAGAGCAGCCTTTGAACTACATAGAATTAAGTTACAAGTGTGCACCATCCGCGGGTCACCGTTGGTATTTCTAGAACCAGATGGAACGGCAGGGCCGTATGCCAATTAACTTTTGGAAGTTGTTTTTTTCTTTTCTACGGTCCGAGAAACAAGCGATACCATTAAGAAACGTGAGACAAGCCTGGGAAATGTGACTTAACCATGGAGACTGTATAGAGCTTTTCAGATAATCGTTGCGTCGAGTTGACAGCGGAAAGTCGTGATACCAACTACCCAAGGTGGTAAAAAGATATCTGATGAAACTACTTCTCTTTAGAGGCTGTCAAATAACGAACTCTAAGAGCTTTGATTTCCTCGTTTCACATATCCATATAATATAGCCTTTCAACGATGGAAGGTATATATATCCTAGCTGATATTTTTACTGAATCTTAGGGGATTTGATATATCCCAGGGTTGACGGTGCCTAGGACACTTTATATTAATTCCTGATTAGCCCCTGAGTACCCCCCCTCCCCAAGATTTTCATTTTAACCACAATTAGGGTTATTACCCCGTTCCCCGACCAATGCAGTAGACAAAAATGCCGCCTGGGGAGAGTCCCCCCGTTTCTTCCCTCTTCAATTTAGGGAAGAAAGGTGACGAGAAGCTTATCGCCGGCATTTTCCAACTCTTCATGAAAGGCGCCAAGGCGTACACAATTTAACGACCAATCCAACGGAAGGAACTAAGAAATTACACTAAAGTAGGGATTAGGATAACACTAAACATTTTGGATTCACCGGGATTCAGAACACGAGCTCTCGGGGTGGAAAGCCAGTACACTTATTACGCAACTTACCTGATTTAAATCATTAATGACAAACAGAGATACACATAATGAAACAAAAATAATGTTAATATCAAGTATTCGAAATCAGTTCTGATGCCTGGGGTGAATTTTCAACAGCTGACGATTAACTACCCATGTACCCTGGAAAGACATTGGCGTCCCCAAAGCTTCATCTCGCATCACGCAATCATCAGCACGCGCTAAGTAAATAGTAATTACTGTTGGTATGATACTAATAGGGGATATTTTTCTAGTGTTTTAATGGCTGGGTACGCAAACTAACGGATTTACGTTGTACTCAATAGCACAAGAACAATCGGCAGTCAAACTATGATAAATCGATTTATAAGGAAATGAACTAATTAGAATGCATACGTGATAAGGTTGACCATCGTCCAATATTTCCTAAATGCCGTATTTTATTCAAACTTGAGTGAGGAATAAAATCGATAAAAAAACATGAGCCAAACTTGAACACTCATCAATTCCTGGTATTAACTAATGAAGTGAATACTTACCGGAGAATCTTGTGAAGATATTCAAAGAGTGTGGCAAAACTCAAAATTCGTAGGCTACTTGCGCTTCTCGTACCTCTTGAGATAATAAATAAATGACGTGCGAGGTCCACATGGATGAGGTGGGGTAGTGTTTTGAACACTTGGCAAGTTGTGTCATTAGTTATTTGAAACAACCTGTTAAACAATTTAGATTTAATTACTTTTCTGGAATTGATGTTATTTTGAGTTCATTTGGTTACAATTTTCATCGTGTATGATCGTACCTTAAATTTATTTGGATAAATGTAAAAGTCTTTAAACTAGCGGTGTATTCTCGGTACTATCGTAAGAAGTATATTTCTGGTTTATCGTATATATGCTGCCTTAGTTTTAAAATCTTCGTCCATCATGCGGCCAATTGCTTTAATTTTTCTGGCTGCTTATTTCAATTACGTATGTACTTCGTCACTAGAAGTTGTTTCGGATGATGAATTGACCAACTTGATACGTGGGGAGAAATATGTTATAGTGTTATTTAGTAAGTATGACGGATATGTGTCCGCAATATTGTTTTTTAAATATTTTAGGTTGCAAGAAGTGAATATTTCACATGTGAAATTATTTTTCAGCAAAGAAAGACTGTGATGCCTGCGATAATTTGGAAAATGAACTCATAATTTTGAGGGAAGATTTAGTAGACTCGTTGAATGCTTGGGTTGTTAAATCTATTAATAGCCCTTTGGTACGTCTCTACAATCCTTTGAAGGAGCCAGCATTAGTATTTTTTAGGCACGGAGTTCCCCTTCTTTATGATGGTAAACCATTATGTGCTAACAGTTTTCAAATTTCTAATAGCGTTTGCACGCTCTTTCTCATCATATGCGTGGTATTTTTCTCAATAGGTCCAGCAAACGAAGAGGAAATACTGCATAACTTAGTCTCAAATAAAGAGCCTGTTGTTAAAGAATTATACGATGACAATTTTGAACATTTAACGCAAGTCGCGACAGGAGCCACTACAGGTGACTGGTTTGTTATGTTGTGAGTATAGTTTTTTTATTTACATAATTGAATTAATTCGTGCACTAGTGAAGAATGTATCGATATGTCCTCAAATAAAAAAAATGTGTGAGTTGAGTATTCGGTCGATTTTAAGGTCTATTCCCAGCTTGTTTAAATCTTCTCATTTTCATGCTATTTTCGTTGTTATTTTTTCGAATTGTGTGCATGCTACGTTTAAATATCTCTTTATAGTCTTACTTTTTTTAAATCTCCTATTGCAATTAGCTTAAATTATATTTACGTACTGCATGCATTACTAAGATTTATTCACATTTAATTTTGGTCATCCACCACTTACAACAGTACCTAGGGTACTACCCATTCCACTACCCTTGTCGGACGGATGGATTTATTAATTGTAAGCTCACTTCAAAGTGAACCCTACAAATTGTGGATCCATACAATCTCGGTAAGAGAACCAGTTTATTTCCGTGACTCTAGCAGTTTCCCATTCATTCTGATAACCTCACAGCTTGAATTTTAGCTGAGCCTGCCCAGAGCACCACCCAGATTTGTACCTGGAACCCTTTGGTTAGTAGCTTATCACACTTCGCCCTAGGCTACCCATTCTTTTCTGCCATTGTTATTTTAATGGCAATATTAAATTTCATTCTGATCATTTTAGCAGAATGTATGGTTCTGCAAGTTGAATTTTCAATTATGTTGTTTGAATCATAGTTGTATGTAATTAGCAACAGTAAGTGTAAGCATTCCGGACACAATGTTTTATTAGTGATTGTTGCATTAAACAAAATTTCTAGTTGTGTGAGTCAGTTGAGTCAAGGGTTCATCGAGGAAATCATAGGTGATACACTAAAAGGATCCAGCTGCCTTGAATTTCAAATTTTGTCTGTTAAAATGTATTCTCACCATTATAAATGTGCTATCATTAATTTTCTTAACAATTAGTTAAATGATGATATTAGACATATATTTCTTAGTTTTAAAATAATCGTTGCATCATCAATCGCAGTAATCAACCCGAGGGTCGGTTTTGTAGGTGAGGGTAGAGCTCACCCACTACTAAGCCAGACGGCATGTTAATTTCACACATTAGGGTAGGGGGGGCCTGTTCATTTCCCTGTACCGCCTGTTATTTCCCAGGATTACTTGGTACCCAAAACATGGTTCACAGCTTGGGTGGAGCTGAGGGTGCCCAGAATCCAGCATCACCGGAAATCGAACCCGGGGCCTCTGGTCAGCAGCCCAGCGCTCTAATCACTGGACTACCATGCCCCAATCATTACATAAATACAGTTAATACAAAAAAAATAACTTGACTTGTCAGATGCATAAGTCGTTGCTTATCAGCAAACTGAATGAAGTTGAGTGTGATAGGCCAGTAAGGTCATTTGGCACTTGAATAGTAAATTATCTAATGCTCCATGATGAGACTACTCATTATGGACCTACAGTAAGTCCCCAACTTACACGGTTAATCGTTCCGAAAATTTCCATGTAAGTCGAAAACCGTGTATGTCGAAAATTCCTCGTTTCATTCAACGGCTCAAGTACCACACACCCACGTGTTCATATATATGATATATCCTACTTGAAGAATGGCATCTATTGACCAGATATTCAACTAACCGAATGTGCTTGACTTGCCCGGCATTTTTGTTTTCCTACGTATGCCATATTTTTGTCCAACCGTGTAAGTCGGGGACTCACTTTATATCATTAGTAATATCCATTATTACAGGTGTTTTTTATGTCATGGATATCATTTGTATGCATAGGGCAGGCAATAAGCCTGGAATTACTCAATTTCCTCACAAATTCAAGGATGGACCAAATTTTTTTAAAGAGACAGGAATATGATATGCAGCTTGCCTGATGTAGGCAATGTTCTTTTTAGTTGTGAGACCAGTTCATGTTTGGTATAGACCATCGAGCATACAGGTCCTAGCAAAAAAACAAAACTACTGTAGAAACGTTTTTGGTGATACGAGTAGCATTTGCAACAATAAGGGATGATTCACTTAAAGTGCCTAATCAAATTCCAAACAAGCTGTAGAATAATCATGGAAAATATGGGATGTTTTTCAAGAAAATCTGGAATAAGTTGGGAATGGGGATGTAGAAAATGAATGGTCACTGTATTGTAATATGGTGCTTATCCTGGAGTCATGCTGGATCAGGTGGGGAAAAGTGTCCATAGTATGCATCACATGATGTACTGTTTTTTAATATAAAAAATTAACCACTACACTTGATCAGAATCTGCCTTCTTATCTTCAGTATCCTGAGGTGCATGCAAAGCATAAAGAACTTGCCACTATAATCCACAATGCAGAAAATCTTTCATGTACTATCTTCCCTTCCCACACATCTCTGGATTTTCTGAATGCCTGACACTCAGCAGTGAAAGGCAGACTTATCTAGTATGAGTACATTTTATAATATTTTCAATTCTCAGTCCTGCTTTGATGTTTTGCCAAGAAGCCTCTCACAGAACCCATGGCATAGGAGGGAAATTGGAATTAATTTTTTAAAATTAAATGGTAAAAATTTATGAAAAATCAAACTCCAACTCTCCCATAATGGAAATTAGGTCTCCATACCCAACTTCACCTTTTTCAAGTGAATATTCTCAATGTTTTTGCAGCTCATTTTCTTGAAGGAAATAATTTCAGTTGTTCAGATTGTTTCATTTTTTCTTGCTCACATTGTCTACTCGTCACTTCTCTGTAGAGCAATCTTACTTAAATGGGGGCTGTGCTCTATTTTATTTATATTATGATGTCTACCATTATTCTGCTATATTTCTATTTATATTACGATTACTACCAGTGGAGTGCAAGCCTTAAAAGCAGTGTAGCAAATGATTGAATCCCCTCTCTGCAAAACTCTGTATTAATAGTCACATCAAGCACAAGTGACTGCTGTATTGCATGTGATCAGAACAGCATTGCTGTTAAGCATAGTGTATAATTGAGTCAATCAGTTTGGCTTGTGCTTCAGGCAAGTTCAGTTGAGTCTGGGTGTTTCTGGGCATAAGGGGAAAATTTGTAAAGTATTTAACAATTAATGGATTCTCCCCTACTATACTATATATAAGGAAAGTCCTCACCCTTGTTATCCTAGGGATATGGTTCATCCTTAATTTATCACCATCTAAAATTGGATGTATCCCAAACCTCCTAAATGTATCCAAAAAATGTTGATATGCATATTACCTCAATATTGGTCTGAAGTAATTCAATTATCATTCTTAGTTGACCTTTCAAACTAGAGAGGCTTCTTCAAAAACTTAAACTTAGCCAGCTGATATTTGAAGTATGATCTGGTGCTTTCCCAGTGTAAAAGGGCCTTCAACCTGTGGGAGTTCACCATGCAGGAGGAAAAGGAGAAGCCAATAGCCAGGGCCTGCCTGCCATATGAAACCTCGGTGTATTGGAAAATATCCAGGATACTGGCGAGGCACAAAATTGAGACCGTCTACAAACCACCATGGAAAATCAGAGATTTCCTCGTCAGAGCCAAGGACCCAATTGGCATAAATACTCCAGGCATCTACCAGGTCCCATGTGCATGCGGAGAGGTCAACATTGGAGGACCATTGAGACCAGATTGAAGGAACACCAACGACTGGGGCAGATGGAGAAATCAGCCATCGCTGAACACAGGATCACCATGGACCACTTCATCAAATTTGATGACACCAAGTTACTTGCCCACTCCATTGGTTACTGGGACTGAGTAATCAAAGAAGCCAATGAAATTCGGATGGAGAGTCGGAATTTCAATAGAGACGCCGGCTATTCCCTCACCAAAGCGTGGAAACCGGTGCTGCGGGATGTCAAAGAAGCAAGGAAAACCAGACATTACCATGGCGACCAATCGGGAGGCTCCCAAATCCTTCCCTCCACAATGGCCCAATCACGAGTCACCTGACCTGTGGTCACATAGATATAAGACGGCCAAAAAGGAGAGTTAGCACTCATCTGCCCTGAGGACGATGCTCGAGTCGAGCTTCGAAACGTCAGGCGACATGCAACCCCTGACCCAGTGGAAGACCCAAGTTTTACCTTACCTTAGTTCTTGTGTGAATTTGTTATAGACCATTCTCATAATAGCATATGCCTGGCCTCTCAGTACAAGAGAAATGACCTTCCAAGTTAAAGTAAATTTTCCTCAATAGCCAATGAATACCCTCTGCCAGCTGAAAGCTGGCAGATGTAAATGTTGTTCTGATGTATGAATAGTGTTGACTTATAAGAATATCCTAATTAAATGTTGGTTTCATACATAAATGAGATACATGCAAAACTCATAAATTGCATGTCATCCTGTAATTTTAAAATATGTAGTTGACTTTTGCATGCAATTAATTTTCAACTGCATAAGTGGTATTTGATATTTCATTAATTTCAGTATATTTCCCCCATTTTCCTATACATTTGCGAACACTTCAGTTGCATAGATTTAAAGTTAAAAAAAATAGGAACGCATCTAGTTAATGTGCAATTCAATTGTTGGAAGATAAAAGTATCTTAGGTTGAAAATAGGTATATTTGGCTGCAATATCCTTGCTTATAACACCATTATCAATAGTTTTTCCTGCCACATTTTAATGTCTACATGATTAAAGCTTATGAAAGTCTTCAATCTAAGTTATATTAACGTTTTTACTTAGAGATGTCTCATTAGATATGGACCCAATCTCTATTTCTTTGATCAAACATATCTTATAGTTTTGGTTTAATTAAAGAAATAAGACTCTTGTTATGTATTTTTCAGAGTTGAACTAAAGAGTTGAATACTTCTGTTTACCTACAGTTATAGCAATGATTGTGTGGAGTGTCAGCGACTTCAAGCCAGATGGGAAGCTGTTGGGGCAAGGCTTAAAACAAGGCTCAATGTTGCTCGCGTAGACAAACAAAGTCGTGGTGGTGCTACAGCAAGGAGATTCAATGTTCGACAGACACCTACATTCATTTTGTAAGTCGCAATTTCCAAGATACTTCTCTCTCTAACATTTTTTATAAATGAGTTTGATTTATTATTTCCATAAAATATTATGCATTTTTCATTCACAAGGTGAAATCAGTTATGTATGTGTTAAACTGATGGCTTAATTCAGTTGCTTCTTGTTGTAGCAATAGGTGTCATCTTCCCAATGTGATTTTGACAGTTTCAGCTGCAAAATATTATAGCATGAACATCCAAACAGGTGAATTACTTCCATATATTATGCCAAGCTAAAAAGAGGTGAAGTTGTAAGATACAAGGATATGTTTGCAAAGCAAGACTTTTTAAGTTATAGCTATTTCTAACATGCATTATTCATTGTACACTATCCAGTGATTGGTTCTCAAGAGGTAACATTATCTCCTTTGGGGGTTTCACCATTCTTTCTGCAATGTCGTATTGCTCCAGTATATTTTCAAAAGGAAATTGTTAAAAATTTGCAGGAAAAAATATGAATGATAGGATAACATGTGGCTTTTACATTGTATTTCCTCGCAACTTTTATTTTCCTTTTTTGGTCAAGATACCTAATGTTGTAGCCACATCACAAATTCTATTTTAAGGTTCACAAATCATTATATGGAATTCAAATGTTCAATTACTTTTTAATTTTTTTAGGTTTAGGTTGGGAAACATGTACCGTTATAACCTTCCTAAGTATGATGTCACTTCATTGTCATCATTTGCACTCGACTGGTATAAAAATGCTCGCATTGAACGTGTGCCTGTTCCTAAGAGTCCTTTGTGAGTATGCTTACATTTTAGACATCTTCTCCAGCAGAAATAATTTGCAAACCTGGATTACATTTCTGAAATTATTTAAAAGTGTTATTAAAATATATGCAACTTAGTTTTTATGCTCATAAATACAAAAAAATTGTAATTTGAACATATTTATCTTCTAGTGATGACTTTGTTCAAATGATAGCAGATTTTCTGCTGGACAACCCACTTGTATGGCAGGGAGGTCTTGCTGGGATCTCTATGCTGATTCTCGTTTTAATACTCTCTAAATTTTTAAAGAAACCATCAAAGAAGAAGAGTTCATCATCGAAGAAATCAAAGTAAAATTAATGAAACCTTAGATATGTTCTGGCATGAATTGTACCGAAAGTAATTTTTGGTGCTCTGCAGTTTTGGAAAGAATGTCACATAGAGCCTCTGCCCATGTCATTTTGTTAGCAAAAAGAGAGATATTTTTGTATATGCCGGAATAAACTTTCAAAATGGCCTGGGAGTCTACATTCCATCACCTCTTGTTCAACTCTTATGATTCAAGGAGTAATTTGCATTTCCTCAAAAATTTTGTAAAGTGTTTGGAATTCGTAAATTGTAATGAATTTGTGAAATTAAAACTGAATCAAGTATATTATTTGTATTTATTTACCATTTAACTTAAATAACATGTGCAGTAGATTAAATTTCATCAACCCTGAAGTTAAGTTTTAAAATAGCTTTAGGATCTGACAATCTTTCTTTGAGACTTTTTTCAAATTTGTCTCTGACAATACTAAACTGCATTACATTCTTCGGTTTTTCGTTGATCCAAAATTTATCAAACTCAAAGAACAGGTAAGAATACATGGTATGAAAAAGCTTTAGTGTAGGTATAACACTACAAGCATTATAAACATGAGTCTTTGAGGTTCCGTTTCGCAGCAGATAATACGCCATACTGGTAATATTTATCCCAACAATAGCGTAAACGAATCCGTAGTTGGGATGTTTGGAATGAGACAGTACATGTTGGGCAACCTTTGGATATTCGCTGGCAAAAAATAACAAATTTTCCAAACCAAGCAATCCCATTCCTCGAAAATCTGTAGCAGGGTCATCGCCCTGAAAACCAATATCTTGCCACTGCTTAGATAGTCTTCCTTCGAGAGGTTCTTCTGGTTTCAATGAATTCCATAGGAGCAAAAGTTTTTCCTCGTGCTCTGGATTACTCGAATCATATGGTGTCTTCCGAAGGTTCTCCACTTCGTGAAGAAGCTGCCGGTAACCCCATATTTGCTGAACACAGACTCCAAAGGATTTTTCGAACTGGTCATGTATATAAAGATCAATAACTTTCACTTTGCTCACTGTGAATACAGCATAATTTACTATGTTCTTAGCGGTTTCTCCTTTAAGTCTACTGCTCTCACTAAAACGGTTTAAGTCTGATATAAGGCGTTTAATATCAGAGCTTCGCGAATTCACCAACGAGTATTCCACGTCTAAGGTTCTCTGAGCACCCCTAGGAACACCATAACATATTCTTTGTAACTCGCATAGCTTTGTAGATCTTCGTAAAAACCACTTCAAAATTGGACGTAAATACCAATAGATGTAAGACCAAGCTAACTGCAGCATTGCTCATTCAATAATTCTAGCAACTTTTTGCCGCTAGTTCTTCATCAAAATCACAAATAAGAACCCCGGAATATATATAATATACTACCCCGGCGTGATGAAGTACACCACGAAGGAAACAAACTTCACCTCACGACACCATATCACCAAGATATCACGAAATGACTACTTGGCAGACTTGCACCATTACTAACATCGTTGCACTATTTCACTACAGAGTCTAAAGAGGAATTCATGATTACGCTGTTGTCAACAAGTAGTTTCCCCGTTAGCCAGTAGATGTCGGTATCGCCTTCTTGATTTTCTGCATTTTCTGTTTTCATTGCTTTTCAAATGAAATCAACTCTCCGCGTTGTAGGCTTCAGAACTAAGTAGTACGTGTACAAGAAGCCACGTTTTGTTGATTGAAATTGAAATTTAAAAAAATCACGATGCTTCAAAGCTTATTTGACGATGTTAAACGCATGAACAAGCGTCAGGTAGGTGTAAAATTCTGTCTTGAGTTGTTGGAATAGACTTATTGACGTTTTGCTGTCTCACAGGTGGTGTAAGTTTGCCTAGCATATTAACGCATTTCGATGTTTTTTGGCACTAAATACCACGTTTTGTCGGTCAAACGTCATTCTTTATTTTCCCTACCATTAAAGGCCACATGCTTTGAAGTTTCCCTCTGTATTGATAATTCTTCACCTCAATACTATCAGTGGCCGTATACCTACCTCCGAAATGTCACTTTGAGTATATTTCTGAATTAAATATTTTATCGGTGCCGGAAAAATTGAGCTTTGATTAACTGTCACCCATTTGTTTTTCAGTTTTTATACCAGCTGCTGAGTTTCGGCATGATCGTGTCTTCAGCGTTAATGATATGGAAAGGATTAATGGTTGTCACTGGCAGTGAAAGCCCCATTGTCGTTGTACTTAGGTAAGAGAGTATTTTTTTAATCGCTAGTATCCCTCTAGGTTATACATTTTTATTGTATTTGATTTATTATTCCAGCGTAAGTGATATTTAAGGCATGGACCATCTGCGAATATAGGTTGAATGCAGTTTCTACAATATTTCTATTATAACTGTTTGCTAATTTCGGTATTCCTTAAATTATGAATTTATAACTTATATACAACCTACATTCGTGTACAAAATACATATTTATGGTGACCAAGCGCAAGTATAACCAATGTGCGAAATGTTTCAATTAGGCAAATGTAGCATTCGTCATAGTCCAACATCAAAATAGGAACCCGTGGTAATGTATAAAATGTCACCTTATTCATTGTTTTAAGAGCACTAAAGCACTCATTTGTGTCACAACATTCTTCGTTTAAAAAATTTGCTTCCCCATACTATTAGAACTCCATGGAATAACTTCTTACCTCAATAAAGGAGTAAGCTTTAGTATAGACCTATATTCCTAAGAGTAAAATTCTTAATTAGCCTGCTATGTGTACTTCTTAGCTTATAACGCTATTCGGAAACTTCAAGTATATTTCAACTCCAACTTTAACTATAACTTTTAATCTTGGGCATGATCCATGGTAATGAAGAATATAGAATATTAAGGCTACAATGTGATGATAATTGCTCATTGCTAACTGCATGTAACTGATTACATATCAGTTTTATTTTTTCATTATGATATATTCTTGATATGAATTATCTGAGATTAATAAAAATATAACTAGAATGCTAAAGAAAATCTCAAAGCACGAAAGTATACTGTCATACTAACCCAAAAATAAAACAAACTGCTTTTTAATTATGTATTGATTAGCAAAAGTGATTAAAGATTAAATAAAATATTTATTTGTAATGATATTTTGTATGGAAAGACATGGTGGGCAGAGATAAATTTGGGTGTAAGATTGGGTTTTCACACCCATCTTTTCAATGTATACACAGAAGAAAGGTCAGAGAGGAATGGGACGGACAGGAGGTAGGAATTGGGGAACTGATCAGTCAGATCAAGCTTTTGTTAGCCAGTCAGCCAAGGGATTGCAATCATTGTTCAGTGCACAAGAGAGTTATTGGGATAGGTCTGGAATGAAAATCAATGAGTAGGTAATGCAAATCTCATTATATATTAAGGCTAAGATAAATATTAATTTTGGAAAGCATAAGCTATACTAGAATTCAAATATCTTTGTGACTGAGCTTCATGTGCTTTTGTGACTGTCCAAGTATCTTCACTTGTTGGGGCCAGGGAGGTCCTTAAGGTGGAGGAGCTTCAAGTAGAGGTTGCCAAATGTACTGCCCTCAGAAGGAGAGAGCAAGGGAATAAAATATGTAAAATCCCTTCACCTCCAGGTTGGGTGCAAGGGTTTTCAGTCAAACAATTGACCATCCTACAACTATTAGTATTGACAGAGTAGGAAGGGGAAGTAGGCAAGGATGTAATTGCAAAACCCATCTAAAAAAACTTGATTAATGTGGTTACTGTCATAAATACAGCAGCATTCATGCAAAAATAGTAATCTGTATACTTTCGACCATAGATTCTAAACATCAATTTGCAATCGTTTAAAAACCCTATCCTAGAGGAACTGATGTGGCAAACAAATAGCCTCGATCGTTTGCCCATTGGTACTATCAAATTACTTTTGATTTGATCCAAGCCATGCTGATCCTTTGGAGTAATTTTGGTTTACCCAAATTTCATCAGAGTAAAATATTCTTCTTTCCCCTGTCCATTACACAATTTGTATCTTCCGGAGAATCTCCTTTATAAGTGCCCATATTGGTGTCCAACTGCTCAAGAACTCCTTCAAATCCAGCATTTTCTTTGGCATCCTTGGCTGAATGAAATTTACCCTCATCATAGAAAGAATGTATGTTTCTACATAAAACATCCTTCTGGAAGCCATCAAAATTTGCAACTGTTTTGCTTCTCAGTGTCCTCATTTTATATGGTGACTTGAAGATTACGGAAGAGCCTTTTGGCAGCAATACGTCTTTATCTTTTATAAAGACATTTTAACTTTGTATTTACTCTATTCTCTTAGCAATTCAGTGGTTAAATTCAAGGCCATAAGTCTTTATTCATGTATGCAAAATTATCAGGCATCATAAAATATGAAATAAATGCTTCATTAAAGTATTAGAGTAAATATATTGGGTTAATTACTTCATGAATAATGGTTGAATTTTTCTTTTGCTTAGACCACAAGCCTGGACAGTTCTTTCCTGAACTTTATCAAGGGAAAGAAGAGTATGTCCCAGTTTCTTCCCTCTCTGGAAATACTGCACACGCTGTGCACAATTTGTTTTGCTTGACTCCACCCAACTAGGTTCATCGTTCTCTCCTCCATTGTGACAATCACTACCATGCCTTTGAAGAAAGAAGGTGGTTTCCAAAGGTATGAAAATCTTTGGAGGAGAATGCTATCTTCAGACAATTGACTATATGAAAAAATTTCCTTAGGCCATAAAGGGTTTTTTAACACCACTGTGTAGGGGAAAGTAAGGGGAATTAAACTTGGTATGGTGATTTACGGGGAAAGTTAAACCCTCGCCAGTGATCAACCACACATTCAAAATTGTACAACTCAAAAATTGACCTTAAACACACTCACAGTGGAATTTCCTGAATTGGTTTACAAGGAAATTAATTCTGTTGCTTGGGACCAAACCCTTTATGGCCTAAGGAAATTTTTTCATATAGTCAATCTTAAAAGGCTGTAAGATGCTCAATTTTTACCTTTCCATCTTCAGAGAAGATAGATAATCTTAAAAAAAAAAAGGAAGGAATAAAATTAGGAATAAGAGAAAGGAGGGGATGACAAGGGATTAGGTTGATATGGGATTGGAATAAGGTGATGTCTTGAGAGAAGTAGGGAAGCAAAATGCAGCAAAAACTTTTGGCCACACAGCACAGAGGGCCATGAAGTGGACACGACTGAGGCTTGAAGGAAACTGATATTTACTGAGGCTATGCTCCGTGCAATAGCATCTCATTGATCATTCTTTTGTCCTGTGCAGTAGAACTTCCACTCCCCTTTTCCTCCGAGTCACAACAATATTTGAAATCTAGTATAGAGGAGTTAGAACAGTTCACCTTCTTTGGAAAGGTCTCATCATTAGGTGGCCAATGTGGTAGGAAAATTAAAAGAGTTGCCTTATGTAGGAAATTGGTGGTTTCAGGCATGTCTTCATGCATTCCATTCACATTTGAAAGAAAATGGTAACTCAATGGTGATTCAACAACATTTTATTTACACAAATTTTTATGTTAGATACGACCCGCGTTTTGACATCCAACCTCAGAAGATGGCGTTGGATGTCGAAACCCGGGTCGTATCTAAATAAAAATTGTGGAATCACAAATTTACAATTTTATTTCAATTACATATAAAAGCTTTTGCAAAAAGGGATTTGCAAGAGGTTGATCACAAGAACCCTGTGTAAAAATGTAGAGTAAAGATTATTGAAAATCTTGATAAGAAACAGTTTGCACAGAGGAGAAACATGGTTGTTGAGGATAAGGATTGAGGCTTTTGAGAGGTGGATGTGGAGTAGGATGGAAAGAAAAATGAACAAAAAAATTCTAGGCTTGTTAGAGGAAGAAATATATGTATTGGGAGAAATTGGTAGGTGCCAGGAAAATTTGATACAGGGTGTATGAATGGGTAATGTGTTGTTGAAGACTGTGATAGATGGGAGAATGTTGGGTAAGCAAGGTAGAGGCAAGAAAAGATAAGGCATGTTAGATGGGATTAAGGGAGACAGAAAGAACGCAGAGTTGAAGAATGGTGTATTGTTGTGGAGTGTGTAATGATGATAGTTTTGTGTTAGCTGTGTAATGTCCATTAAAAACCTACCCTGGATGGCTGACTATTATATATAAAAATTTTATATCTTAATATTGGATTAGGGTCAGCCATCTAGTTGCCATTAGGGAATTGAGTTGACTTCTAATATCAAAATAAAAAACTTCGAATTTCAACATGTTTGTCAGCACATGAAAAGAAGAGGCTATCACGAAGTCTCTATGATAATATTTTTCTAGATAATTGAAACTTGCTGTTCTATTGATTTTTTAAGAGTTTAACCTGTGGATTTATGCTTATAATTCTAGAATTTCTATTAAAATGCTTACATTTTACTCATTATTACAGTGGAAGTATGGAGCCAGCATTTCACAGAGGCGACCTTCTTTTCCTGACCAACTATCAAGAAGACCCAGTTCGTGTTGGAGAAATTGTGGTGTTCAAAGTTGAAGGGCGGGACATACCTATTGTTCACAGAGTCCTTAAACTACATGAAAAGTTAATATTACTTTTATTTCTTTACTATCATTATTCTTTATGCATGTGTACCTTTGTACTGTTTCCTTTATTTTATTTAGTTATTCTCATCATGGTCATTAAGAGTCCACCTTTTACAGAAAGGTCTGTTATTATGCAGTAAAACTCGTTTGAAATGCTATTGGATAAGATACTATTCCACTGAAGATGTTTTTTTACTCTTTCACCAGGACTTTATCATAAGGGCATTAGCAAAATATTCTGCTTTGAGGGCACTGCTAACCTTTACTGCTAATTTGAAATGCTCTTTTTTCTGTCCCTCTTGGGTCTGCTCTAGATTATTGTCCTCTTGTCCCCAGGGAAAGGTAAGTGGAAGGGGGAGCAAAAGTAGCTTATATTTTCTGCAGCTCTATTTTCTCTTCATTAATTATTTTATCCTAACTATTACGAAGAAAGGTCTTGGTTCAAATACCATACATACGAAATGCTCGCAACTTCATATTCAATTGGTAAATTCAGGGTTAGGGTTCTGTAGTTCCATTTACTTTAGGAAGTGTCCATAAGTAGCTTCTTTTCAGAGAAAGTTGTAAAAAAATTGAAATCTTGGAACTGCCCCATTCAGCAAAATTTTAAAATCTTCCTCATAATGGGATAAGTGAATTAGGAAAAGTCAGAAGAAATTGCAATACTTAGATGGCTAAGACAAAGTATGCAGTCTAATGATAAATTTAAGGTCTGTCATTGGAAAAATGTACAAATAATCTTAATCTATGAAACAAGAAGAGGCCTAATGCTCGACCTTCATTGCAGTACTGCATCTAATGCAAACATAAGAATGTCATTATATATCTTTAATGCAGTTAATTTCAGGCACGGTAAAGTTTTAATCGTTACAAAAGTTTTAATCAAGTTACAAAGATGTTTGAAGAATGACAGGATCCTTCCCTGCAATGTATCAGCTTACAAAAAGCATATATGAAGTTCAGATAAAGAATTTATATGCAACGTTAAAAATTCATAATTTTTTAACGTTGCCTCTTTTAGCTTTTTATGAAACTTTATT
>LYUA01000189.1:685317-699898 GCA_002093875.1 Calopteryx splendens | reverse complement strand
AAAAAATGTTATGAGAAAAGAGTAAAGGTGACGGGGTTGTTAGATACACTAGGATGGGAGTCGCTGCAAGATAGAAGTTAACAAGCGAGGCTAAGGCCCGTACTGAGAGTCGAGTGTATAAGGACGCCTTCGGCCTTATTTACCGTGATCGCACCTATTTCGTCAGGAGAGTCGGTGAAGGGAGCGTTTGACCTTCGAAGGCTCTTAACTAATTGTAAGTAGGTTGTGAAGGCACCTTTGTAGCCGAAGACTCCCTTTTTTCAACAAAGGAAGCCTAAAGACTCTTGTACAGAAATCGTATCTTCGCGAAGGATCGCCACGTAGGAACGACTCTCGGCACGGGCCTAAGACTTTTACAAAGGTACAGGACAGTGGAGTTTACTCGTTACGTTGAGGGATTTATTAATGCACCACACTACATCGGTAGAATAGACCACCCGGATAAACTAAGTGAAATAGACTGCAACACCAATAGATTTAAAAACTCCTTTCCTCACACCACCCAAGACCACAACAAGAGAAGAATTAGAAACCTCAATAACCCTACCGTAAGCGTACAGAGATCACTGGATAGGTAGGATTTGCATGTTAACGGTGGTGTGTTTCGATTGCATGTTATTCTTAAAGAGTTTCATTTGCATGTTTTCCTTCTTGCAGTGGGTATTAGAGTTGCGCGTTGCCCCTGATTTGTGATGCTTGCATGTGACGCTTGTTGTGTTGAGCATTATTGTTGCATGTCACCCATTTTGCGGTGCATGAGCCCCATTTAGGAATGATTAATTTATTTGGGGCATGCCTGGCATGAATTTACCCCCTGCCACACCCCCCAGTGCTGGCTTGCAGGGTATTATGTAGATGTAGATAATTGCTCTTTTGGAAGGTGATTATTTGGCCATAGCAGTAACAAGGTAAATTCAAACACAGATTATAGGGAAAAAATTAAAAAATCGTTTGATCCAGTGGTAGTCCGTTCTTTCAGATAGGTATCTTCTTACAGATTCAGTGATTTAAACCAGAGGCAGGCACGGGAGCGCTCTCAGGAGTGACATCTGGAGCACACTGCGAGAAAGTGCGGGGGGCGGGGAGAAGAGGAGATGGGAGAGAATGTAAAAGCATGGAAAACACGGCGTTATTGGAAGAGGAAAATGGGAATGCCTGATATGAAAGGGGTATATGTTGTCTATGGTCCAAAAGACAGAGTAAAGAATTCTCTGAGAGAACAATCAGCCGATTTCCTGCCACTGAGTGGGCTTCAAGTCATTCTTACCAATAAAAATAGTCGTGAATTATAAGATGCATGGAACCCCGATTGTCCTTTCGGCATCACTACATCTCAGCTTCAAAATCTTTCGCTGATCCAGAGTCACTTCATCAACAACCAATCCGTGTAATTAATTATAAAATATTATTTAATTAATAACTGTAACAATTAACAATTAACTATTCATGGTTCGTTAATTGTTTGTTGGTTATCAACATAACAATACACCTGTTTCTGTTCATACAAGAGCTGCCTGCCACGTTTAATGAAAGAGTGCAGCTGTTACACCCGAAATCTTTCACCATTTATTAACTGTCGACGTTGCATTGTAAATAGTAGAAGTGCTTGATGTCGGCCTATATCAGTTACAATGAGGGATTCTCTGAAGAGGTGATCCGAGTTATGAGTTCACTGTTTCTTTAGCCCAGTTTACTCTCTAAACATTGCTAAAAGCTTTGGAGTACACCATAAAATAATTTAGCAAGGCATCATAGCACAGATCGTTTATTTTTCTTGAAGTCTCATTCAAATGAGTGTAAAAAATATTTTTATAGCTTATTTTTTGTTTTGTAAGAGTGATTAAACAGTTAAACATTTGTAACCCAAGAGTTAAAACAGTTAAGAGTTGTACCTGTAGATAATAACACGTAGGTAATATGAAACAAAACATTAGATTTTAAAGTTGATCGTTATACAAGAATCAATAAATTATGTTTAAAGATTTAAGTGGTCTACGCATAATCTATGAGAATCTATCACACCACGGCCATATTTGCCAACCTTTCAATGCCTATAACTATGAAAACATGGGGGATTATGCATCTACGATGAACCTGATCATCTGCAATAGTGCAGATAATTGATCCCTTCAGGTAAAACTTAGTCGAGTATCAAGAAAAGTTTGTTAAAGGAAAGATTAAAGGTCACGAATACCACATATTTCTTCTATTAAATCAAGTAATGCAATTTAGTAAGCCTAAAAAACTGGACTGTCTGCGTGCCATTGTAAATGGCAACTGCGTAGGTATGTGGAAAAGATTGCTGCGCAGAGCCATTTTTCTCGTTAATTTCAATGTGTTAGTTCACCTTTCTAGCGGAAGGCAGTTTTGAATATGTTCTACGTACTTTTATGCTGTAGATAGAAGTCAAATTTCCCCCCATTAGAGGTTTTCTGTTCACATACCACAAACTCTGAAAAGGTTCAATTGGCAGTGCAGAAAATTTCAAAGACACTATAACTTTCTACAATCCGCAGCATTTAACATAATGAACAAAACACTTAGTGAAATCCACATGAATGCTTAAGATTTCACCAAATATATGGGACGCAAGATGGGACCAGTCAGATTAATTATTATTATAGTTATATTTTTCAGATTAATTTAATTCCATCATTACGAAAATGTGAAGCCCGTAGATAAACTGATTTTCTCAGATTCTAGATTAGGCGCATATTCATTTCAGTGCTTTCATAGGTAGATGAGTCTTCCGCTATTGGCCAGAGGAAATTTTAATGAGTGGTCTTTTCGTTCTAAAGGCATTCAAAATTGATTATTGGCCTCTTTAATTGAAAATGAAGGCAGAAGAGTGGTGAAGACAACACTCACGGTAAATCTTATTTTCAAGGGATTAATGAATGCGATCAAAGGAGACATGACTGGAACTTGGTTTCCACAAGATTTTTAGTGCTTTGGCCTCTACCACCACGAATTTAATGAACATTTGGAGAAAGCTTTATCCCTGAAATACTATTTCCCTCTTTAGCGGTATTCATTTACCCTATCGTTCTCCAGGTGTTTCGTTTCCCGCTTTCGTTTTTCAGAGCTAAACGAAGAAAACGTTCGTCAAGCCGGTCTAAATCCCACCATGATACTTAGAAATAGATAACTCAAGAAATCGAGCAAAGTATAAACAAAAATTGACACTTAGCTGCAAGCTATAAAAAATTTACGTGATAGAGTTTAAAAATAGTAAGGAGCGGATGAGGGTATTTGTTGGAGTAGTTTTCAAATAGAAATCCGTAAACGAGCAGCATGTGAATGAACTGAGTCGTTCAAAATATATTTCTGCATAATTTTCAATCCTGTTATTGCAAAATGAACTTCAAAACGGCGCACCCAAATGTCTCAGATCCAAACGCCGAACCCAACTATTCCCCCTGAAAATTGTATTTTCACAACTTCTTGTTTTGTGATAAATAGTTTTTCATACTCTTCCTTTTGAGAATTTTACAAGAACACCCGTTCTCTCATTTAACATGAAAAGCATAAAAAAACGCACACATGCGATGTCATTTTTTTAAAAATAATTCCAATTCCTTAGTCGAAATACTAATATTCTGACACTTGAGTTTTTGAAAAATGCTAACTGTATTCATCTTTCGAACTTTTGATAGTGTAGAGGATTCATTCACTTCCTCCACCCCTCCAAAGGACATTCTCCGTCTACGTCTCACGCGTGACCTGGGGTTATTTGCAGTGGCCCGAAATGGGATTGAAGGCGTGGTAGGAGGAGGCGCCTTCGGGGATGTCCCACAGGGAGGAATGGTCGAGACTCGTGGGGTGGGATTAATGGAAGTACAAGCTTCGCTAAAATGAAAGGGTGACTTCCATTTGCTGAGACTGATTACCTTTGTAATAGCATCGTAATTGCTGCGGCGTTCTTAATTTCTTCTCAGGGCCTTTTCGAACACTTTCATTCTATGCCATGAGACTGATTTATTTTCTCTCTTAAAAAAAAACGAGAAGAATGGCCTTTGATCAAAACATGCTACTATTTCTTTTTAATAAACCAGAGAAGCAAAAAATATGATATGTAGATAAGTATATCACAAATTTATTGATAGACGATTTAACTGTCGATGCCTATCGTTTATTGACCAAATGTCGTTTTGATTTAACGAAATGCTCTCAGATATTGATTAGTTGTCAAATTTAAGCACTGGAGCTTAAGGGCTTAAATGATTCGCTGAAAAAAAACATCCTTACTCCGATACCGTATATAATACCTTAAATAACCACCCAAAAATACATTGCATGAATAAACGAACTATTTGTTCAAAATATGTAGGTAGAGGAACGAGGCGTTGGCAATTTTTCCGTTTGCTAAATTTCCAATCGCAATCAGTTTTTATTATCACCACTGTGAAATTCCTCATATTTCCCCGCAAGCAATAACCACGATAACCCGCATTCATAGCCCTTGTGTTCATTCTTTATTGTCACATCCTTCTTTATAAAAACTCAAATTTTTCCGTATCACTCTATCATTCCGCCGACCGCTTACTAAATCCGACATTAATCCGCTGTTACAAATCTTTCTAGACCCATGGCCATGAATTTAAATCGATTGTCACAAATTATGACAGCCTTGCGCTCGGCTGGGTGCCTAGCTATTCCCTTTATGGTCCGATGGAATAATGAGTAGTCCATCTCTCACTCAAATATGTAAAATGAGTCCACCGAGAGAAATTTATTGCGAGCTCGTGATAATTTCCAATGCTCGAAAATATTGACTAACACCAACTATGCTACGTATCCACGATAGCCTGAGGGGGAAGGTTAAAGCTCTTGTTTCGTCGGTAGCCCACTTTGGGGATTACAAAAGGGTGTTATCTTGCTACTTGCTGTCAGAATCTTGAACATGGTATGCGTCACCGCGTATGGCGACGCAAGAGTTTAGAAAAGTTACAGATGGGTGGACTTAATAGTCAATTTGCCAATTTTTATTCAAACATTTTTAACCAACCGGGTTTTCCGAGTTACAATAGGAAATTCCTCGTCGAAAGAATATGTCCAAGATAACGGGACAACTCAAATATTCGAAAGTGTTACTCTGTTTCCTATTGCTATGGATGGCGTAGCGGATGCATCCGGCCATCAGTTATGGGGTCCGTAACGTTTCGTGGATGACCTTCCAATGTTTTCCAAATCTTCTAGAGTTAGCGCAGCAATGGAGCAAGCTCAGAAAACCGTTCACAAACTGGTGGAATGGTCACGGTAAACATGCTTTCGGTTCTCCAAGGAAAAAACAAAAGTGGTATATTTTATAAGATTACGTGGAATATATCCACAGGCCTCCTTAATGCTGGGCGGAGAACGCCTGCCGCTCATGGAATCGGAGGTATTTCTGGGGTTAGCATTTGATCAACGGCTCATTTGGCGGACCCAAGTTGAAATTTTAAGAGATAAGCGCCTTAAAACTCTGAATGTTTACACTATCTTAGACACATTTCTTGGGGGTGCTAACCGTAGCATGCTTGCAACATACAGATCCTTGATTCGATCAAAACTTGACTATGGCAGTTTCGTAAATTCGTAAGGAAGAGATTGTTATTTGAAACCAATGACGTCAGTACACAACATGAGTTTACGATTCGTGACAAAGGCACTCAGGACTTGCTCGAATCCGACGAGCAGCCGTTGTTCATCAGGAGAAACGTTCTGATATATGTAATAATACCATCTTTTATCTATGAAACCTCACTCATATTTTAAAACTGTTTTCAATTCACGGAATTTAGATCTCTTTCGTAGACGACCAAGGGGTATGACGTCACTTGAAATTCGTTTTAATGATTTTATGGCAAATGCTGATTTAAAATTGCCCAAAAATATTGCCGAAGGATACCCCAGGCGTATATTATGGAGAATTACTCATCCAATCTTCCAACTACAATGATATCAGTGCCTAAAATAACCCACTACATCGGAGTACCGGTTACGATTTAGAGAGACGCTGGCCCGTTACCCGAAAGTCACTGCAAAGTACACTGACGGATCTCAATCGAGTTGTGGAACTGCGTGCGCTTAACGTTCTCCTATCGCTGTACTATCCGGGTGAAACTATACCAGCTCTAGAGCATTATCACAGCAGAGCTCTTCGCGAAGAAAGCCGCCCACTGGAAAATCCATTGCAGTAACAAGTGCTTTCTCATCTGCTCAGACGCGATTAGCCCATTGCAGTTCACTTTCGGATGTTTCCCCTTTCACCCATAGGGCACGAGATCCATTCGGTCCTCCTAGGTCTAGAGCGTAGGGGCGTTAAGGTTTCATTCATTTGGATCCCAGGGCACGCGGGAATAGCGTGGAATGAGAGAGGGCTGGTTTAGCGGCAAAAGGGGTGCTGAGTAAGTGGGATTTACAATGCCAATTTGTGTCGGCTCAAGATCTCAAAATAGCGCTGTAGGATATATGTGTGGCCGAGTGGTGTACTACCTGGCGCACATTGAGGAACAACGAGCCTCGAGCAGAAAAACCGGCAGTCTCCTTCCGGTCGCCCTCCATCAGAAACTCCCGGCGCGAGGAAGTCCCCATCACGCGTATGAGAATAGGACTCTGTGCCCTCACTCACGCGAATCTCTTCACGGAAGGAAGGGTTCCACCGCGTTGCGAGGATTGCAATTCTCCCTCGACAGTTTGCCACCTCCCGACGGAATGTGAGAGATACGGCACCGCGCGCCAAACATTAAAAATTAGGGGAGCGCTAAAATTAATTCTCGGCGACGACGTCGAAGCCGTTTCAAGAGTAATTTCCTTTTTAAAGGAAGCCGACCATTTTCGGTTGGTGTAATAGTACTTACTACGAACTTGGTTACGGAATGCTAGCAAACCTGATATTGCCCAAGGTGTAAGTGTAGTAAACTGTCTCTATTGTCCTTTCTTTATCTTATTTAATTTTTTTAAATATTGTTTAAGTGAGGTGAATATGGCCTTAGCTGTCAAGGCACCCAACAAACCTAAATCTACTAAAACGGTGACTATTCTTTAACGTCATGGTAGTTCAACTCACAATTCGGACTACTTATTCGATGTCATTAATTTTTATATATAAAGAAATATACTCACCAGTCATTCATTTAAAAAAACAGAAAATTATTTCAATGGATTTAACATGACGCATTTACTAGGAAATGTGCCAACTTGCTAAGTTGTGCACATAGCAGATAGGTGATACGTACTACAAAATTCGTATCCTTCAAGCCGAATTCCCGCGCTTTTACAAGACAGGGATTCTTCTTCATAGAAAGGGGATCATATTAGGAAAAGTAAAAACTTACGTAATTAGTTACTTTAAACCATTTGTCGAATATTTACTTTTGAAAGATATTACCGTTTAAATGGGAACAAGACTTCCTCTTCCATCAAAGCCCGTGTTAAATTAAATTTTAATTTGGAACCTAAAGAAGTAATCCCCATCAACAATGTACTTCGAGGAAGGTTAAGCAAATATATGTACATCTTTTTTTGAATCCATTTATTTAATTTCTTTATGCTGATGTTATTCAACCTGAAAATACTATTTGAATCCCTATGCTCAGCATCTCCCATTCAATATCAATGTGTCAATTCAAACAAATATTGGCAGTCCATACGGCATCAGCACTACAAGAACTATTCTTCATTCAGTCTTTGCACGATATTAAGGTAGTTTCTAGCATTCGTCACTTAGGATTACGATGCGAGAATAGAAACACTTTTTTAATCATGACTGTATCCAATGCAATCTTAATAAACCTTAAGAAGTTACTGTTAGTACAATAGGTAGTTAAATTACAAGGTAATGCGGATTGCCCAAGCAAGAAATTACAGCGTTTATAGGATGACCAATTGGTCATCAATCGTCAAAATGATGTGAAAGCAATGCGAGTTGTATACTTTTATAATTTCCAGCTTATTTAGGCATCAAGTCACACTTGAAAATCATATTATGTAATACCGAGTGAGCAATACAGGGTGTGTAAATAAAGTTTCAAGACTGGTCTCAGAACACAAAATTTATTGAATACGTTCGTACATCGGACTAAAATTCTTAACAATAGGTGCCTTGAGAATCCACACACCGCTGTCAACGGGATTTCTACTGCTGGTAAGCTCCCTGGAACTCCTCAACCGGAATGCTGTCCAAAACCCTCGTCGAAGCCTTTTGGACCGCTACGACGCTGTCAAACCGCTTCCGTTTCAGGTCCCTCTTCATCCGGGGGAGCAAAAAGAAGTCACTGGGGGCGATGTCGGGGCTATAGGGTGGCTGCGGCAGCCTTGCCACGTTGAACTGGGTCAAAACTTTGCACACACAAAACACACGCCCTTGCGGCGGCTTGAGGGGTATCATGTAGAAAACTTCTGTGACGGCGAAGCCGCTCCTTCTGATCATCCGAGAGCACTTTGGGGACAAGTCTCGCGCACACTTTTCCCATCATTAAATTTTCTCTCACTAGCTGAAACACAGTTTGGTAATTCAAACCCACTTCATCTGCAATCACTCTGATGCTGAGACGTCGGTCACCGTTTAATACTTGACGCACTTTGGCCAGATTTTCGTCAGTTCTGCTCGTTGAAGGTCTTCCAGACCCGTTCATTGTCCTCCACATCTTCGCGGCCATCTTTGAATCTCTTGTGCCACATTTAAACCATGGCACGTGGCATGGGGTCTTCTTTGATCCGGAGAACTTAGTAAAACTTACAAAGGCATGTCCAGAACAAGTCAATGGCACAAAATTTGATCGAACACCGCTGCTCCAAAAGGCGCTGCATTTTGGACGCTCTGATTTCTCGACGGGGTTTTGAAACAGACACTCACTACACTCACGGTGTTCTCACTCCAGCTTCTCGCCGGCGACAGTCGCTTAGCCGACACCCCCCACCACCTCGCACAGGCGGTGGGACCGATCTCCGCGCGCTCCGCTAATCAGGAAAAAATCAGTCTTGAAACTTTATTTACACACCCTACACATGAAAGGTTTCAGTAAATCGCTTGGCAGATTGGATGAATTAAGCAATCAACGAATAATTAAACGAAGAGATTCTAGGGGCTATACAAATTCCAGAATTTCACGGTGTAAACATTCTCTTGGACAGGGATTCGATCAAGGACCCCTCGATTTCCGGCCGAGTGCATTTGCCAGTGAGGCTACCCAGACATCCTCCTACAGTCGAATCCCAGTCTAGGCGAACAATTTTCACATTGCGAAACTCTCGCCATTGTATGGAGACGCGCGGGCGACACCGTTTAAGTTCCTGCCGCGACATTTTCCGTAGATCCTTTGTCATTATAAGGGTTCTACACTAAACCACTTTAATATAGGCTCTGTCTATCCTGTAAAAATCTACTATTAAAGTAACAAGTACTCTGGACGAGGGAGAAAGACCCATTGAAACAAAGTATGCAACCGGATGCTCTTTGTTTTTGGGTCGAGCGTCTCAGACCTGAAATTCTTAAGTCAAATATGGCATATTCGGCCAAGGTCCGGATAAGGACTAATCCGTAATAAAGGATTCGGTGAAATTTACTTGCAAACTACTTGGTCATTTCTCGCGTGTGCTGGATGTATCACAAAAAACAAGATAAATAAAAGACGTAACCGCGTGTCGTTTGCATCGCCAAATAACATCAATATCAGAGCCCAAGTGTGGATTTAAAATTTATTTTGGTTACTCTGATAAAAAAATTCATAGGATGAAAGATTTATAAAATTACAGGAATACAATCGCGGAGAAACACTCAAGGATACATTAATCCTGAAAGTGGCAGTGAAGAGAGCCCACTGGTCACCTTAATCTTCTATCCCTTTATATCCACTATACAACCCCAATGAATTGTTACGTCCTGTGGAGGGGGGGAGGTTTTGAATTCAGGCACACATATCTGAAAGGATGTGAGCAGTTAATATGTTATGAGGAAAGCTGGGAATTAGTCATTTAGTGTTCCAATTGAGGATATAAACCTCTTGTAAATCTAATACCAATAACAACTATGTTGATCTAATTCACATAAACATTCGCTGTATGAATTCCTTTTTCATCCGGAGAGGCAGACAATCTAAAGAATTTTCTGATGACTTCATCATTTTTAAGCTTAACTACAGTATGCAAAACAATTTGGTAATGAGCATGCTAAATTCAACAAAGACGGCGTTTTACTTATAAAAAAAGTGTGTTTAAACTAAGTATGGGAGTTCTATCTTCCCATGACCAAAACTTAGGGACCTCATGCATTTTTAGAAATTTAATAATAGCTAAACTAAATGAAATGTTATTTTTTTGGAGAAAAATGTTTTCCTTTAAATTGGTCACAGCCTCAAACATTATTCCGTGAGATAAAATCATTATCCGTCGTGCCATTTTGATTATTGTCATAAAATTCATTTATTTTTTATATTTTTAACAGTAATGGCTACTGGCGCTCCCAATTTCACAGTTACCCTCACTATTTACTATTCTTATTCTCATTACGTAGTGAATAATCTGAAAACTTTTTAATTACCCTATTAAAAACAACGCCTCATGTCCAAGTTTTAAGTTATGTTTGCATCACACTTCACAGATAAGTTTAATATTTTCCTCCCAGAGCTTCAGTTCTCCATAACGAGTTTGTTTCCAATGGATAGAGAAACGTAGGGAAAATATTTAATTGCTCTCAAACCCGTTGCACTAATTAAATACGAAGGAAAACTTCATCCTATATATTTCAGGAAATTTTATTGAGAGCATATCGGTCGAAGGGCACGCCCTAGTCCTCGACAAATTTATAGTAAATGCTGAACTCACAGAAGTATGCAAGAGATAACAGATTAGGTGAAGTTACATGAAATACCGCTCAGGAAAAGAAGAGCCGTCACAGAAGATGGCCTTAAAAATATCTATTGAGATGAGGGTCATGAAAGCCATGAGCCAATGGTTTCGGTATTCGTGCGAAGGCCACCAAAATCACATGACTGGATTTAGTAGAAGATTACAATGTAGATAAGGAGATGCCCTTTTCCGTACGGACTCGTTCTCAAGATGATTCGTATCGACTTGATCCAACGAAAAGCGAGGCACTGGAGCACTGGAGGCAGGCTCTAGTGCTTCATCGTGTAATGATGCGCAGAGAAAGGATCCTTGCAAAAAGTGGAACTGATTGGATTTAATTCATGGAATGAGGCATTTCGTATTAAATACGACGCAAACTGTGATAAGGGCAGTAATGAAATTTATTTTCTACTTACCAATAGAATAGCGGAGCGTTATTATTTAGTGTTCTGAGCCAGTCTTACTCATAGAAGACGGATCCAAATAGTTCCATTCGCTGCTCAGTTCTCACTCGGTCCCAGGCTGTATAGTATCAATCAATAAATCAATTAATATCAATAGTCATACAAATAGGGCGAGATTTTTCTGATAGAATAACTAATTTTGTGAGGTGAGTTATGCCGCAATTTTTATTACTCGTCATATAGAGACTCAAAATATCTCGTATAATTTTATTTTGGCAAAGCACACTTTATCACATCGTATAACTTATGCAAAAACAATAATGGGAGGATATAAATGTGTGCAACAATAATTTTTGCACTAGTAAATAAAATATATAACTACTAAGACTATGGAAAATGGAGTCTTTCAAGGGTCTTTGCAGTTTCATTTTGCCTCTAAAAAATAAACAAGGAAAATATTGGTAAAATTAATTCTAGTTCGTTGATACAAAGAATTTCTACGCCAGTAATATATAGGCGCATTGTGGAAAGCACCGCAACGGATAAAATAGCGAGGAATACGGTTCTCCGAATTACGTGCAAAGGTCTGCGGGCTATATGAAAGTTTCCAATTAAAGCTTATTTTGTGACAACGGGGATATGCGTCATCTAACCGCAGGTGACGCCACAACTGAAAAACAAAATCACCGTTTTATCCGTAGTTATAAAAAATAAAATAATTCCAAGCAGAAGCGGGGAAGTTGGTTTTCAACGGTATTTGGTTATTGATAATGACACAGTAATGTTCTGTGCTCCGGGGAAAAGTAAGGCTGTGATGTTTTTTTTAAACCACTCATTACGATGAAGCAATGGCAATGTAAATACCAATGTTGTAATATATTTTATTATTTCACAAGATTTTTACACTACTTATTCGAACGAATAAACAGTTTTGAATTCGAGGAAAACCAGAATTTGACCAGTGGCACTGTTTTTAACGTCTCTCATTCTGCCCAAAAAAATATAAGTGAAATATAGGAAAAAGGTCCAGCAAAAAATGTAAAAATGTCATGAAAATTTTACTTGAAAAGAGAAACGACAGTTCTCTCACCCAAAAAGCAATACTTTAAAGATCGTCAAACAGCGATTAGGGCACTATCAGAAATTTTGAAAATTTCATTGGGTACCACCCGCACGTTAGTCAGAAATAATTCACATTGGACCTGTTTGTACACGGTGGGACTGCTCATTGTCCAAAAAACAGGAGGTTCGCATCTAGGTTTAATTGCAGTTGTTGTTATAGGAAGATGAGTAATTTCCTTCGAAGGTTATCACTGCAGATGAAACTTTGGTACATCAGTATCGATAATAATAACGTTAGGAAAGCCCTCCGAAAGCAGAGAATGTTGAACTCTAAAGGAAGGAGAGCGGCTGTCAATAAAATATCCCTGGATCATATTCATTTATAATAAAAATATAAATTGTCTAAAACTGAAACCAATAGATCCCTACGCGACGCCTTACGCGAATTTGCGAAACGTACAATACTATATGAGTACTTGGAGAGAAACCCTAAAGCATTCTGGTCATATGTCAGGGAGGTCCAGGGGGGAAAGCAAACCGTAGTATGTTTAAGGGATTTTAACGATGTCATCCATAATAATAGCGAGGAAAAAACTAGTATTCTCAATAAATATTTCCAAAGTGTTTTCACTAATGATGTTACTACCGAGGATATCCCAGAGGTTTTTCATTCAGGACCAATTACACAAAAAGATTACATTATTACACAAAGTACTGAAACAGTGGATTAACAAAAACTAGTTAAATTACTAAGAAAGATTAAAACCAACAAATCCCCAGGTTCCGAAAATTTACCGGCTAGGGTGTTAAAATAATTAGCTCTTGATACCCGCGCCGTACCTTGAAGTAATTTTTAATAAATCCCTAGCGGGATACAGAGTCACCAAGGATTGGAAAATCGCACTTGTAACGCCTATTTTTAAGAGTGGTTATAGGGAGATTCCCAATAATAACAGACCCATTTCATTTAACTTGTCTTGCAAAACCTAATCTTGCAAAATATTGGAACATGTCAGTTCAATATTGGGATATCTCTACACCATAAATTTCACTTGCAAATATCAGCACAGATTTAGAAAAGCTCACTCATGCGAGACTCAATTAGGTTTATTCACGCATGACTTACTTATATCGGGAGAGATGGGTAAGCAAGTGGATGCGATTTTTTATTTTAAAAATGTTTTTGACAGGGTTCCCCTAGGTAAACTTATTTATAAATTAAAGTTCACTGGCATTGACCAGAATGCAATAAACTGGGTGAAAAACTTCCTTTCAGAACGGGAACAGAGAGTAGTTCTTGACGGCGCTAGTTCTGATAGCGTACGGGTAACCTCGGGTGTATCTCAGGGGAGTGTGACCGGGACCCTGTTTTTCTTGATTTATCTAAATGATTTGAACCATGAAGTCATTAGTAAGATTCGGATGTTCGCGGATGACACGGTGATTCACTGGGAAATATCTGGTGATGAGGATCGAAGAACACTATCAAAAGTCCTAGATAATATTTTTAAATGGTGCATTAAATGGGGATTAGAATTAATTCATCACAAATATTCTGTGGTAAACTTCTTTAAAGAATCCACAGGATTCGTGTACAAAAGTATTGGGGTTGATTTAGAAGTGGTTGATGCAGTAAAATATTTAGGTGTAACTATCACCAATGACTTATCATGGGGTCTTCACATACGTAAATTCTTCGCGAAAGCTACCAAAAATTGGGTTTCATTCGACGTATTGTTGGGAGAAGTGAAACTAAGGTCAAGGGACGTTGTTGCCATGCTCTCTTGAGACCCAATTTAGAATATGCATGCAGTATAGGGGCCCGACGGTAAAAGGCCTCATTCGAGAAATTGAGAAGGTTCCACGCAGAGCGGCCCGATTCGTTAAAAACTGTTATGGCAAAGCGAAAATTGTTACTGCAATACTTTTGGAACTGGGTGGGGAATCATTAGAGCAAAGAAGACTTAATGCTAGGTTTTAATGCAGAGGTAAAATCAATTATCCGTATTCCTACATACATTGGTCACTTGGACCATGAATATAAAATTCGAGAAATAAACGCCATAACTAGTAGATTCAAGGACTCCTTCTTCCCAAGGACAATACGTAATAATATTTGCAGGAAAACAGCCTGCAGGATTTGCCATTTGCCACCGTCACCTTCTGGAATGTAAATAACATTTTAATGCATACATTTCCTAACCTATCCCCTCAGTTACGTTGGTCAATGCCTTGGAGTGTAGCATTCTCTGCTTTCGAAGAGGAGCTTTCTGAGTAGAACTGAA
>LYUA01000189.1:549724-570593 GCA_002093875.1 Calopteryx splendens | reverse complement strand
AAGTGGGATCGAAAGAAGATGGTTTATAAGGAAATGGAAGGCAGCGTTTTTGGTTCTGTGATCGTAGAAAGAATCTGAAGGGATTGTACATAAATGTCTGGGTTTGATGGTTTTCTGAAAATTTCGAAAGACAAGATATTGTTGGCCATAATATTGGCCATTGAAACCTGTTCTCTATTGATTTATATATACTTGGCAAAATTTTCAACAGATTGTGCATTTTTTACTTCAAATATTGCAAATATCTTTGTACTGGATTGTCCTACAGATACATACACTTCACAGAAAAATACTGTATTCCACACCATTTTAATTACTAGGTGGAAATCAAAATCTAACAAACAATTTTGAAGTTAAATCAGTTTAGCTTTGGAATGGACATTAAACTTAATAACAAATAAATAAATATATCTATACTTTTCGGTTTTAAAAAATATATCATACTGAGTTAAGCAATTCAGCAAGTGATGCATAGATAAAAAATTTGCATGTGTTGAACTTATGACATTATTGCATCAGTATCTAAATACCATTTGCAATTATAGAAAATATTCAACAAACCTATAAATAACAAATGTGAAAGGAAAACCAATGGTAACTTACTTGAAGCCATGAAATTATAAAGGAAAATCAGGTAAGAGAATATTACTGAGAATTGTCTCCAATTATATAATTTAATGAGGACTAGTTCAATTTGTTTTAACTTAATTTCCTTAAATGAAATGCCGAGAAAAATATTTAATGTATGCACTTCCATGAACATATATGTAATGACAATTTACTGACAGGGTTACTTCTGATAAATGCTTCACTGAAAGCAGTCCACTTAGCACACAATTATAAGATAACATTCAGCTGATGTAGGTACATGCAATACATTAATTAAGTTTTTGGATCCACCTAATAAATTTTATCTGAATTCAATGAATAAGCATTTTTGCTAGCTCTTGCAAGTTCATAATAATTCAGCATAATGATCATACTTCAGTAAAGGTAATATATATTCAAACAGGCATTATAATATTTATTCGCGTAGTTTACCCCACCCAATGATTTAGAAAACGTGAATTGAAACAATAAAATTAGAAATATACCTATAATAAGTAGGTATCACTTAAAAAAAAACATAAAATACAATTTGGTAAGCATATGTACAGGCATTTCTCAGTTAGCACTCTTTATCTGATTCTACCAAAATAAATATATATAACTATTTTAGGAGTGACTACTGTAAAATTCCTTCAACCTTTCAGTGTAGCACTCCATATTATGCACCAAAGATCAATAGATAGCATTGCTTCATAACTTTTTCCTATTGCTCTGCATACAAATAATATTACAGCCTAAGATGAAAAGCAACTCAATAGCACATCAATACTGGCAGTATACAAAGCGGTTAATACAAAGAGAATAATGATTTCCTTGTTCCATTTCTATCCTACATAACACCTAGTGCATCTGACTACCAAAAACAATTGCATCTTTTCCAGGGGCATATGAAGGGGGAGCAGTTGGTCCCAGGATCAGGCTTCAAAGAACTGCCATAATGTTAACCATCAAGGTAGTTCTTTGAAAGGTTAATCAGTAATCAAAGTTTAATTCTTGGAGAATTAATTCATACAGCTAAACATCCAGTCTTTAGAAAATTTTACTTTTATGGCAGCAAAAAGAATTTGGAAATCTTTTGTAGGCAATGATCATTCTTTGTCTGTAATGCAAAGAAGATACAAGCAATAGTAGATAATCCATAGATATATTATATTTATGTGGCTGCATGAAAATAGAGTTGTAAGGCTGATTATTTTAGTTGGAATGCTTGGGTTTCAACAGCATCTAACATATGGATAGTTATACTTCTGATTACAGTATCCTAACAGTTCTGGAGCCAAATATTTCACAACCAGATGAGAAATAAATATTTTTTTACATCATGACCAAATCTGTAAATAATATAGTAATGAGCACAAATTCCATGTCACTAACTTGATGCTGCAAAGGATATGAACTGCATTCATAAATTGTAGGGTCAAAACATGACCCTGAACTTTTTATCACAGTATGTATTTACTGTATGGTAAAGTACAAGGAAAAGCAATTATTGGAGTTAAGTCCTAGAACCATTGATATAACGAATTTTAATTGAAAGGGAACTATGTAAGAACATTATTATTGTGAGATTTGGGTAAGAGAATGAGGATATTTCTATTACCTGCCAAAAAATAGAGCAATGATTAAGATTAGGATTTGAATCTATAATGTAAGCTATTTTAACTCCATGTTTTTGTAGGTACGTATCTCCTTTAATGCAAAAAAATAATAGCATATACTTTTTTAAGGAAAAGCACCACTTCCACAGCATATGTTGACACTACATGACAATAAGTTGGTAACAGTATTTTTCTGCAGCAAGAACTGTATATTCTCATGAAACCCTACTGGAATACATTTTTTAGTTTTAGTAGCTTTCATCATGTTGACATATCATGATCAACCTCCTTTCGTGAAATGTGGATGACCCATTCTGCAAGTGCAGCCCTAAATTTCTAGCAAATCCTTTAATCTAAAATCTCTATAGACAAAACATGCCTTATGAAGATTGAATAGCAAGTATTCAAAATATAGTCAATAGCTGATAAACTACACATGATGCTATATAGGAACAAGAAACAGTGAATTTGAATCAACCATTTACAAACACTTTTAATTAATGGCATTCATTAGACACAATAATAACCTGCAACATTTAAACTCCTAGGCAAATGACCAGATTAGGAGAGTAACTGAATGCAAAAGAGTGGTGCTCACTTTGAGAATTGCCTGTAAAAATGATAACAGCATTTGGTATTTTAGATTTGATGTATGATTGATCACATTTATTAAGTACATACAGAATGAAGCTGTCATGAATGTCTAATTTATAATAATTATGTGCAAATTTTGGGTATAACTTTCATTAAAATGGTAGCAGTTCCTACAAAAATGTAAATTATGCGAATGAATACAATGTTTTATTATTAATTTAGCTCTTATGAATATTCGATCAAAAATTTAATGCATAAATGATCCAGCTTCATTATATATGCCATAAGAGGTATTTACATAGTTGTTCTCACATAACAAAGACATTACATCCTCTGTTAACATGAAACCATTTATGACATGCTCTCATTTATTTTCACATTATAATCTGAAGACACTACAAAAACGTAGCAGTAGATATTATTAACATTCAGTCAAAAAAAACAAATATTTTTCATAATATTAATAAATGAAAATGAAATAATACTCAAGAGTTCATTACATTAATAGGAATGATTAATAAATACAGTACATCACACAAGGTATCAGAAAGTATATTACACATTTTTTCTTCCAGAACACAACATATGATCACATCAATTTTGATGGAAATGGAGTGATTTATAATGATTGCCCAAGATGAATCTTCAGAAAGTTTAGTAAATGACATGTATTTACAGGTAAAACCTTCTCAAAGGAGTGACTGTTCAATATTATACTGTAAATTACTTACATGTGTGGCGATCAATTTGTGTTTCACAAGTTTTGCATTTTACATAGCAACACCAGTAGAACTTACAGTGGCATCTTTCCACATGCTTCATCACCTAATGAAGGAAAGAAAAAATTATTTATTAAATATTTGTTTATTTATCTTTTAACTTAATCATGAGATAAAAATTCATGATGACATTAAATAAATTTGGATCTTGTTAAAATTACAGAATTTTTTCTTTGGGTCGTACTTAAGAGTACTAGCAAGGTATACTAAACTGCTTTAATGAAAAACCAACTGATTTTCTCAGAAAAAAATTAACTTCTCACATTGTTTAATTGGTAGTTATTTTAATTACTTTATTAAATTCCATTACCTGTGTGTTATAGCCCCTTCCACAGCACAGTAAATCACAACTATCAGGACCATTTGAAGTTTTATTGCAAATACGCCCAGCAGTTCCAGGTATTCCCTTCTGAGGATCTTCAACACAATAGTTTGGAGACTTGTGGATGTGAACTAGTTCACCTTTGCTGACTGGCAGCTGTTTCTTTGATCTATTCTTTCGCCGAAGACGTCTCTTGTTTTTTGTTGCAACCTTGAGCAAAAAATATATTTATAAATGCATACAGTATTTCATTTTTATAATAATAATTTAAAGCAAATGATAAAAAAATTTTTCCTTTAAAATTTGAGGAAAATGAACTATAAAAGGAATAATAGACAAAATATTATACCTATTACTACCCTGAGAGCATTTGAAAAATTGTACACAAAAAAACTGCTTTGCATTGAGTCTACAAATTAGTTTGCCTCTTGAAGTTTGATGTAAACTATAAGTTCACATGATATAGATGTTTCTCTTATTGCAGGTAAGTCTAAAGATGGCTTCTATATAACTAGTCCATATGGCCAGCCAAAACATTTCAAGGTACGGTTTAAAATATTCATTAAAGTGCTTAAATATTTGGCACAGAAAAATGCAAACCTTAACAATAGAAAAAAATATGTAGTCATCATAAAAACCCGTAACTACCTAAACAATCATTCTGAAGATCACACACATATCATATTTTAGCTGAGCTGTGGTTTGTGTCATTTTTCTGGCTAAAAAACCTTCGAGCTAAATGGTTTTCTGGCTATATTACATTATTTGTAGGCATATATACCAATACATACTTACTCAACAAAACAGCTTTATATTTATTTTTTAAGTTTTATGAACATGCATCATTTCTTTAAGCATTATTGGTTTCTTTAGTAATGTGGTAGAGAAAGAGTTTTAGTTAGATAATCTGTTACAGAAAGAGTAACAGTTATTTAAGATCATGACAAAAATTTCTATGATATTGGAAATTGTCTCATATTCTGGATTTACGGGTTTCCATTCCTACACTTTAGCAAGGCCTGCTAATAATAAAAAAAGCCTTATTAATGTTCTTTCTCAGTGTTTGTTTACACTCTCTCCCTGTCCTTAAACTTTTTCATATAACATAGAATGCAATTATTTTGAGATATTTCAGCCCAACCATGTGGATCATTATAGCTTTATTTTTTCTATGAGATGGTAAATTATATTCCCCTATTCTTCTGGAATTTAATCAATTGGAATAATTTAAGCTCTCCTCTTAAATTTATCTAGAGGAATGTCTTACAGAGTAATTTATTTTAATATACTATGGGAGAGAGAGCGCTCACACCATCGGTAAAAACTGTCATGCCTTTTTTCATTCAGTCAGTGCTCACCAGATGGCAGTGGAGTTTGTCTAATCCCTCTCTACTTTAAAAACTCTGAGCTTCACATATTTTCCAGACTAGATACTGCTCTTTCCCTCCTGCAAGCCACTAAAAACTTTTCACACATGTGAAAGAAACATTGAGAATTTGGAAGTTGGGCTGAAGCTGGTGTCTTCAAATTATGATAGACCACTGGACTTTGAAGGCATGCTTCCCTGATATCAATTGCCGTGCAACAAATATTAGCACTGTATATCGAATATTTAAGAAGTTCCTAACATGAAATAACTGGAAAATAGCTAATACACCATCTATATTTAAATTTTGATACACAGGATCCTATTAATTGCAGACCTATTACCCACACATCCCTCTCACGCAAGGTATTTAAACAGATAATTGTTAGTTTGATAATGATACATCTCCTTGGCGAAAATTAATAAATGGTTAATCAGCATGGTTTCTACAAAGGTAGGTCATGTGATACCCAGCCGGCACTTTCTTTACATGATATATTCAGCTTGAGAGAAAATAATATTCCAGACAATGAAATTTTTCTAAACATCAAGAAAGCTCAAGTGTCTCAAGCCAAGTAATCACAAAGTCAAAATCCTATGGTATGGATAAATAAATAACATATTCTGACCAATTTTTTTATAACAATTGCGTACAAAGGGACATCACAGATGATGTTAGCTCCAATTCAATCGAGGTCAATTCAAGTGTTTCCTAGGGAAAATTCATTGGTCCTTTTTTGGTCCTTTCTTTACATTAATGACATTAACTCCATGGTTAACAATGAAATGAGAATGAGAAAAAAAACTGTAAAGGTAGGAGAAATTTATAATAAAATAATTATTACAGTTGTTTTTATCATTACAAATGGTAAACCGGCACTTGAATTCAACAACAAATTTCTCCAAAACCACTACATTGATCTTCCTAAAATTTATTTACAGTAACAAATGCTTGCAAAGTTATCATTCAAAATCATTTATAATATTATGCAAAATATAATTTTGTAATAATAATATAACAATTGTTATAATAATTCACATTTTTGCAATTGTTGCTCTACTTTAAGAAAAAATGTGAACAAAAAATTAAAAAAAATTGGAATAAATACAAAATTATGTAATTAATACAATGTAATAATTTTATGCTGTTTAAACAATTATATTCAGAGATAAAAAATATTTTTCATGAGGAAAATTTTGATAAAATAAATTGTTACCGGGGGTCCTCAAAAAATACTAAGCCAATGGGTTAAGATTTGTTTCATGCTTAAGAAAACTGCTGCTGAAACCCATTAAATGTGAAAGGAGACTTTTAGTGAGCAAGCTCTAAGGCAAGCAAGACCATTTGAGTAATTAAGCATTTCAAATACAGCTGGGAGTCTGTGGAGGATGACTAACAATTGGGTCAACTGTAATTATGCACAGCTCCAGAAATGATCTCACGAAAGTGTGTGAAGGGATCCTTGAGAACCAAAGACAGACAATGCATGACATTTGTAATAGAGTTGGACTGTCATATGGGAAGTGTTAATTTATTCCAGCAAATGTACTGAACAAGTGACGAATTGGAGCAAAGTTTGTCCTTAGACCATTTGGTTGAGGTGTGCACTGAGCTGCAAGCAACAGTTCGAGATCACCTAAACTTCCTGTCCAGAGTAATAACAGCCAATTAATTGAATGAAATGAATGCAATGAATGAATAAATAAAAACCTATTACATATGCTCTAATTGTATTAGCAAGCCAATCTATATTTTTCAACCATTCTGGACACGGTGAAATTTGAGGGCCAGTTTGAGAATGTCCGTAAGAATACATGCATTTTAGATCCTGAGCGTGGCTGACCCGGGAGATTCCAATTACACATTTTAAGTATTTGGTACAGGATTGATTTATAATCAGTCAAACGAAACTATCCAATGACATTGGTTTGGTGGTTATTTTTCAGGAATTTCAAAATATTACCATGACAGTAAATAAAATCTTAATTTGAAACTTTCATCACCCACAGAACTAACCCATAAACAGGGGGTATTAATTTAAGCATACAATTGACACTTGTTTCATGAATATTGAAAACTCGCAGACTACTATTTTAATGATGGTTTACAATATTGAAAGCAAACAGCTAAAAAAAGAAGGTAGTTTGACATAGCTCATGAATATATTATGCTATATGTTAAGAAAGTGCAAAAATATGTTATTTTTACTATTATTTATTCATCTATATTCCCCATATCAAATAAATGCACTATTACATTTCTTGTTACATTTTCCAGTTGTTTGGCATGAGATAAAGTTTTATATGCTGCCTGCAATGGCTATTTAAGAATTTACATTATTTGGCATAAGTAAAGTTATTGCAAAAATAGTTGCATAATGGAGGACAAACCCATCCTCAACAGAAAGGGCCTAAGGTTTTACCCAATGGGGACAGACCATGATGCTCTCAATGTGGGCACCCCAACTTTGTTAAGTTTGAGGGGCCTACATGCTGTTCCCCAGAATGTCACTAAGGATGAGCAAGGGCTCCAATATTGGACATCTCCGGGAGGTGCTTTGTCTAACTGGGTGGCTATGAGTTAGTATAAAAAATTTACTGTGAAATGGAATAGTTTTGTACACATTCAATATTGATAAATATTAATAATAAACTAATTATTATAAATTAAAGTAATTAACTTCGTCAGAGTAAATAAATTTAATTCTGACTATAAATTAATATGATGCATGAATAATTTAAATGTCCATGATGATGATCCATTGAAACATTTTATTTCTGAAAATGATGCTAAAAGAATGCTACAGGTTATTCACCAAGTGATGGGTACAAAATTTTGCTTTCAAGTTTCAAAAGCAAGATTGAGGACACTATGATGCACTCTGAAATTGTAGAAGTACATAATGGGCTTCAGTGTCCTAAGTTTTCAAAAGTTAAACATTTCTATACTTCCTAAAAGTATGTGTTACCTGAACAGCAAGACGATACTTCCTTTTCAATGTATCACCAACTTCATTAAAAGATGGCATTGTTTGCCAGCATGTTTTTAGCTCACAAGACCCTGAAACTCCATGGCAGCGACACTGCATTCTCATCAATGATGAAACCACCTACATGTTGGAAAATGAAAAGAAAAGAAAATTCTTCAGCAATTAGGTTTCCATTTATTTACATATTGTGAGTGCTAACCACAGCCTCTCATTACTAAATGTAAATTTCTCTTGTTTTCAACTGCTGTATACTATGTTTACTTGGATTTAGCAATGCATTATATCCCAGTGTCCAGGCATATTAAGCAGTAAAATATACATCAACATGATACAAAATATTATTGTCTATTAGACAGCTACTTCAAAAGATTATGGCACTGAGATGCACAATTATTAAGGGGAGATTTCCACTACAGGAGATGTAGAGAAAATGAAGTGAGGAGAAAGGAAGGTGAAGCAGGCAGCAGTGAATTATGAAAACAACTGAGGTCAGACTAAAAAGAATCCAACCTTTGGCCTTAAAAAAATGTTGTATATCTGATGGGGATGGGACCCTAATCCCCTTAAAACTAGGCACCTTTTGCCTCCACACACTTAGTCCACCGATCCTTCAACTGCTGGATATACTCCTGGAAGGCATCTTTAGGATTGCCTTCAGCTCCGCTGTTGCGCTCTGCATTATCTCTTCTCTACTCTCCAAATGGGAGCTTTCCGGGTCGTGCTCATACACCCATGACTCATATCCAGTTATCATGTTGTTGAGAAACTAAGAAACGGTATTGGAGGCATCCAAAATGTCTTTCTTGTGTTATGTCAAGATGGAGTTGTTGCCATGGGGGGAAACTCAAATTAAGGAGTGCTTTAAATTATTAGAAAAAGGGCCAAACCTCTGTGAAGATTGAACAGCTTTCTGAGAGGTCAAAAACAGCTCAGAGTGCAACTGTCCTCGAGAAGGTGCAAAGTTTGATAGTGAAAGATCACCGTTAAGGTAATTCAATATGGAGGTGGAGAATTGGTTTACCTGTCTTCCAGCTTCATTGTTATGAAGATTCATTTTCATTCTTGTACTCCATGCCTTCTTGGACTTCTCACGCTCTGGTGCATCCACAAATTTTCTTGCAAACTGCACACCATATTGAAGATTGTCACTGGAAATAATAATTTTAATCTATAAGAGGTTTTGCCAAAAATATCTCTTACGTAACTTTGAGTTACATACATACATGTACATCATATGAAAATTTCTAGGTGGAAATTAACTAAAATTGGACCTGTTATTTTGTGAGAGAATGTTTTAAACACTTAGGAATATCATGGTGTATTTTTAGCATTACACATAAACATTAAACTTCAGTAATCAAGCTGAACGATCCCATGGCAGATGAGGGCATAGCTTATCTAGTAATAAACCCTATGGTATTTTAATATGACATGTCAGTAGGGATGGGTAAGTAAGTACTAATTACCTTTCCTTGAGGCCCGTGCAGTTTACCAGAAATATATAGTACCTACTCAGAAAATCACATAGGTTGGGTTTAGTTGAGTGCCCAGGCCTTTTCATTTGGTAGACAAATATTTTAGTCACTTGGAAACCAAGCTTTCAACAAGACAAAAATTATTAAATACATGCACTTATATACTGATAGCAAAATGATTTCACTGATGATAAAAAAGGTGAAATGAAATGAAAATGTATTTTCACTGTCTATTATGACGAAAGAAAGTGACTGCCAATTTAACGGGGTGCCAATTAGAATAGGCACCCATTCAAGTATCTTAATAATATTTTAATACAGTTCATCCAATAGGCACGATGAAGAGGAGCAATTAAAATCTTTCACTTTGTATCATAGGAAGATTTCTGTATTGCAAGTTGAATATGTTCTAGAATTATATAGCTAACTAAATTGTTTTGACGTAGAAGAATGAATGAGAAATTGAGTTGACATCAGGCAATTATGGATAACGAAGAGAAATAATTGAAGAAAATAGGAAGTACTATAGCCCAGAAACGATGGAGGCAGAAGAAGAAGTCATGAGGTCCATTCTCAGGTTGGTGGATAGAGTGGAGGCGAGGTGAAGAGGTGACGGGGGAAGAGAAGGAAAGGAGATGTGAAAGGGAGGAATGAACACATTGAGGAAAAGTGAACAAAGCTACATGGAAAACGACCAAGGGGAGAAGAGGGAGAGCAAGTAGAAGGGTGAGAAGGGTGGGAAATTGGCGAATCACATACCTACCCTGAAATACCAAGCTCATATTTTGTGTTGATCAGTGCCGAGTATCAAATTTCTTGAACCTATCATTAGTGTTTTCTCCCCATCTCTTTCTCTCACTAGCTATGTTTTAAGCAGGGATGTGAAACCTAATTGAACCACAGTAGCAGCCACCTTAAACACATACCAAGCCCATTCTATTTTAAAAATGCAGTTTGGTCCAAACTGAACCCCTTTCATTAATGTGATGCGGTTTGGTCCAAGCTGTAACTGAACTGGTCATCGCAGCTTGGACTGCTTCTTGTGACACTTTTCCTTAATTTTGGTTACGGTTTCGGTACAACATCATGTCAATGATATTCTTTTCTCAGTTGCCCTATTCCCAACTCTTCCAACCTCTCCCCTTTGAACGACTGAGAATATCATGGAGGTGTGGTGTTTGGGAGGAGGTAGTTTACGGAGGGACACATGGCGAGAAATAGGGGGTACACACAGGGAGGAAAGGGCAGGGATCGTAAGTAGATGAAACAATATCAATGTTCTGATGAGGAAAAACTCAGGTTTCGAAAGGACAAGTAGCCTTGCATAATAAAAGGGAATAATGAGTGGTGTGTGTAGAGACCAACTCAACGACTATAAAAATACAATCAGGGTGCAGGCGAAGGCTGGGTTTTGGAGAAACGGAAAATCCCAGAGGTGGGACCTAATCAGAGGAGGGTCATTTGAGTAAGTTTCCCCCACCAATTGGTCGAGTCCAAGCAGGCTGACAAGAGGGGGAAGGGTAGTCGTTCATTCCTCCCGGAGAGAATGGGCGAAAAATAACTCTTCCGATAAGGGAAGTGCCACCTTACTCGCCTTGCTGTGGTTGCATTCCAAAATGAGGAGAGTTGCATATTGGTGTAAAATAGGTTTTTTGAGGAGTGGAATAAGGGAAAGTGTATTTAGGCTGGGGGTTCGTTGATGGAGAAGTGGATTAGAGGCGGTGAGAAATAAGAAGTATGAATGTGGGAGGGGAGGAGCGCAAGAGACAGGAGTCGGTGACGTCACTTAAAGAAATCGACTAGCAAATCTAGCAAATAATTCATGTTAAATATCAATGACGTCGCAATCAGGATGAAGATTTTGTCCACCTATTTACGACTTCTGCGGATTAAATTGCCTCAAGTCCTCGTCCTAAATTGCTTTAAGTCGTCATCCTAAGGTATGACATTCGAGCAGATATATCGTCAGAGGGAAGGGGGAGGGAGATGGAGGATTCTTGAAGGCAAGAAGTCTAGTCGTGCGGTCCCGGCAAACAATAATTTCTTCCATACGGGGATATTCAAGATAAGGATATACCCAGCCTTGGCACTAATTATGAATAACGGCCTTGTCTCTCAAAATGCCTTGTAACTTATTCAGTCAAAGCGGAAATTCTGTTTTCTTTCCGCACGAGATGTTTTTCGGTAGGTAGGAAGTCAAATGTATGTCTAGAGAAAAGAAGCTCTGATTGGAGGGCTAATAAAGTCATTTGAAAAGCGGAGAGCTCTCTTAAAAGCCGCCGCACTTGATAGAACCACACACATGCTGGAGAGGGATCCGCCAGCTCTTGGATAGGGCAGGGAGAGTGGGATAAGGAAGGTCGAGAGACTTAAAGAGGCTTTTCGCATACGACAAGACGACCGACGACCTTGCTCCGTGAAGGAAGACTAGAATGTTTCCGAGTTTTACGGAAAATGTGTTGGTATTAGGGGGATAAAAATGTCCTTTTCTGGGGGTTACATGGAAAGATCAAAGTAAGTTACGCGACGCCTATGCATGAATCCGCAGCCAAGATTTGGGAGGGAATAAAAAAACATAAGATATGGAATTAATGAAAAACAAAGATGTTGAAAAGCGGAATTAACCTTATCTGTTTTCACAGTAATTGTTGAAACTCGTACAATGAAAATAAATTGATGATACCGATACCTGGAGATTATGAGAATGAAAGCACTTGTTTATTTTACGTGAAACTTGGATTCAATGATAAGGGTTTTGACGTTCGTCATTCTGTTGAAACATTGAGATAAGCCTACGGTTATAAAAATTCGGAAATATTCCCCCTTATTTCACCCACACTGCACAGAAGTTTTGAATACAATACTCTATTAACAATAGGAAAAGACATATTTCAACAAGTGGAAGGATTTTGCTCGCAAGGTCACCAGCAATGGAAGAAGCAAGCAGTTAAAGTTTGAACATAAAATATGGATGGTGAAGAAGAAATTCTATAAAAAAACAACAAAAAAAGACTGATAGTACTAGTCAACACATTGTATGCTTCTACGGCAGAGAAGCATGGGCAGTAGGAGCAGCAGAGAAAATAAGAGCAGAAGAGATGGAAGTATGTGAAGAACTACAGAAGAACGATGGAAATAAAATCGATCGACAGAGTTAGAAATGGAAAATTACGCACTTCATAGAGTGTGTGAAAAATGAAGCCCATTGAAAACATTTACAAGTGGATGAAGGAAACTAATTGGACACATCCTGGGGCACAATCGTTTAGTAAAAACCATCATAGAAGGGCTAGAATGAAGACTGAAAAGCGGATGTGCCATGATAACTTGGAGGGCTACAAAATACTGACTCTCGAATTGAAAAGCCATAATAATGACGATGACTGGCACTTGGAGAATGAGTACGAAGAGCCGGCCGCATGGTCCCGGAAGCAGGAATAGAAGTGGTGGTGAACTTTAGTGCAGGGCATTAATACTACTACTATTACTACTACTACTATTACTACTACTACTACTACTACTAATACTACTACTATTAATACTACAACTTGTACTCTGTGCGAAGGTTCTATTCCGAATAATATTCAAAAACAATAAATGGTATGGGCCACATTTAGAAACGGGAAGAGGAGAAACATCTGTACAACTAGCTACATGGATGAGAAATTCCGCGATAACATTTCATCACACCAGTACGTAGATAGATGATGAATTGCATAACCAGTGCACAAAATTACTACTACTACTTATGTGGCTAAAGATTTAGTTTTTCTGTTTGGGATCACTTATTTTTGTAGGGGAAGTTTTAACACAATCATAAAATAAAGAACCTCCAAAATCTCTTTTTCCAACTTCACTATGGCCCTCACAAGTCCAAAAAATGTTTCTGTGAACCACATTTTTAGTAATGGTGATTAAATGACAATACTTAGTACACATAATTCTCTTCTTGATACTAAGTAATATTTTAAGTTTTTTTCTGGAATAATGTGACTGCAAAAAGTGTGATCAAGTGAATTTCTGAAACCACATTTTCAGCCAAGACTTTCCACACCTTTCGGTCGCTTGAGACTCGAGGTCACTTAGGACCATAGAGTTAGAATAGGATCCTATTCTAACTCTATGCTTAGGACACAATCGAAGATATCTGTCATTTGAAATGATAGAGTTAAAGCTAATTAATATAGAGTCTTGCTAACACGAAGAATCCTCCAAAAATTCTGTGATATATTGCATGGTAAAAGACATAAAAAATTAATGAAAGACTATCAAGTATCAATTCATTATAAATGAATGGGGCTGTGAATATCAAATATCTAAAATATAAAATGAAGCTTAAAAGAAAATTATTAAAATAAATCAACAAAATATCTACAATTGTTCTCCTTTTGACGATACCCATTGTTTGTAGACCGTTTGGTCTACAAACAAATGGAGGCGAGGTGGACCAGTGGTAGCACGCTCACCTGTGGAGCCAAATTTCGCGGTTTCAAACCCCGGCAACGGCGAAAAAAAATTCCAATTTCTGAGATATTTTCAGGAACGAGGCAACTTTATGTGATGGATGAAAAACTAAATCTGGAACGAGACAACCTAACAATTAGCTGGAACGAGACAACCTAACANNNNGCTAGTGGCATAACCCCCCCCCCCCCCCGCCACACGCCCTTGGGGTGGCTTGCGGGGTATCTTATAGATTTTAATTAAGAGTGATGATAATGCTAGCGATCTAAAACTGGTCCGAAGGCAAGCTATTGAATACTAGTAGTAAGAATAGTACACAGCTAAGGATCCATTTGATGCCACTGCTGGTCAGTGTAAGGATTATAGATGCTATTTTCAAAATGTTATATTATCTCTGTTTGCAATTGTCTCCAAAGAGTAAAATTCTCTTGTTTACCTCTCCAAGGAAGAGAAGGAATACATAACGGTAAATTTCTTTATTTAGTCGTTTTTTCTTCCAGTTTTTGATGATAAATACAAAATCCGGGAATTTTATTGACAATCTAGACTAATACACTTGAATTAAAGTCCATTCTCCATTTATGTGTGGAACTCTAACTTTATTAAACCAATTAAATGGAACTCATTTTTAGTTCTTGAAAAACAGTACGTAAGACTGAATAATGAATTCCACGCAAATAATTTGAATAGCTCAAAAGAAACTACTACCTCAAGACTGAAATGGATTTAAAATTTTTGCTTGAATTAGCAATCATAAATCTTAAAGTATGCGTGTTAAGTGAGGTAAACACAGGGCCAGTAAACCGGTTTAGACGCGTAGGTTATTCGCAAAGGTGCCTCGTCAATGAGGGTGCCATCCTGAATCTAGTAAGGGTCGCTTTAAACCATAATTTGTTTTTCTCTACCGTCAATATCATTGGTCTCCAACTTTTATGGTGCATTTCTTATTCATTAAAATGAAGCGCGGGGTGTAATCAGCAACACGGCACCTGGCGAGACGATGTGAATCAACAGATAGAATATAGAACCCACGTCGAATGAGAAAGAAGGATTTAAGAGCAAGGCCAAGTTTTTATTGACTCCAATGCTAAAATTTCCCAATGAGTCACGTGAGACAGAGCTCTCATTACTAATATCGTTTCAAGTACGTTTCAATGGATTTATTGCGAGCCTTAAAACTTTCGGAAATTTTCCTTTTCGTTTTCTCTCATACACCATCATGGCGATCGAAATCCTAGGAAATTTTAGTATCGAGAATATTTTCGAGATCTCTCTTGTAGGGGGAAAAGCATGGTGCCATCACAAAAGCAAAATACCTCCATTTAGAGGAGACGGATAGCAAAGCTCTTGCTTCACTTCTTCCTAAAGAATTTGAATCCCGTCTCATCTAAGTTGACTCCCTTAGACCCCAAGCGCTCTGAATAAAACCTGGCCCCTTATCCGAAAAGTCTCTTTCCCCATACACCCCATCTCTCGGAACTCAAGCTTCATTACCCCGTTCTAGGGTTAACTTACCCGAACTTACTTGTCCTTTGTGCGGCTCGCTTGCAAAAACAACAGGGAGTGCTTTTTAAAACTTATTAAAAAACTGCGCTTATTAAAAAACTTTTAATAGAACTGTGGATGATACACAGTCACAGCTATGATGAGTGTGTGACAGACGTATTAAACGACCAATAGCAATATGAGAGGTCACCTTTGAATGGCGAAAATTGAATTTTTACATTTCTAAGGTCCGTCAAGGGCCATCCAGAAGAACAAGACGAGAAAGAAAAAGGCTTGATTAACAATGGAATGGATTTAGTGTATGAGTAGAAAAAATTGGCTGGGCCCAAGAGAATCTTTTTGTTACGACGCCCTTTTCATGTTATCATTAAAATTATCAGACATTACAGATTATAAGAAAACATTTTCATTAGGTAAATTATTATTTACATTTCGCAGCACCCTGCGGTGTAACAGATAGGCCATACAGTGCATACCACACGTGAAAGACGTGCAGATCGTAGAAGTTATTAAGAGAAGGCGACCGAAAATGGAAGTCAATTGAGTAATTTAGGACAGGTTTAATGTGGGTGTAAGAAGGCAATTAGGGTGACGAGTAGTGGCCAAGGGAAATTCGGCAACCAAATATTTTCTGCTGATTTCGCATACACTTCGTGAAAGACAAATGCCAAGGAATTAGGGAGATACACGGTATAACGTTCCATCCATCGGAAGGAATACTGAAATTTAAGTGCTCTTCTAGCCGCATGAAATTAGGAACAGGGATACCACTGAAAAATTGGTACCTCCGAGAGTTTAACGGAATGGGAAGCAAGTACACTAATTGGAGGCAATATCTGATACCCACATCTACTACCAGTGGTAGATCCGGGGCGCATGCCTCGTCATCCAACCCAAATATTAGTTAAAGTATTTTACAGCTTTCTTATCACTTAGTGCAGCCAAAAAGTATTTTTTCTGATTCTACTGGTAAGTAAACATACGCATGGAGCATTGGCGCAGACAACATTTGGTCTTGAGGGTGTACGAAAACCCTGCAGCTATCAATTCTTTTCAACTCACAGTGTTTGAATATTGTAAAATATGCGCCATCCTCATAATATTAGCCTACTAGATTCAAACATCGAGCCTCATGGGTTTTTGAATGAAGTCTCCAGGACTTCATTTGGAGATGTTTTTAAGAATGAAACCCAAGGCATCTTTCGGCGATCGTTTGCCGCCATACCACGTAATTTTTCAAGTACTTCAGGGAAGAGAAGGACGTTCCATAGGAAATGTAGTCACGAGTAATGCAGTTTTTTTTTGTCAAAACACTGTGTATAGTTGGAAACAATTTGGAATGGCATAATTGAAATGCGTCCAAAGCACTTGGAAGAGAGTTTGGCAGCCCTTCACATTTCACATGTTGTAGCCACAGGATTATTTCACCCTTGATGTCAGATGGGAGACAATGGAAATTAGCCTAGTTCATCAGGCCCTTAAAGCACCTGTACAGTCAGTCTCTCCACGTTTTTGAGGAGTTAGAAGGGTGTGAAATGGTTTCAATAAGTTGCTGGGTGACACAACATTTTCAACCATGCCCCCTATCTTCTCGTCTAGAAAGTACCTCTCTCGATTTTCTGCACGCACATTGGTTCTCCGAGCCGGTCAACAATTCTTGGTCTTGCCATTTGTGTCTTAACATCCCCAAAATGTTTTCCAATATTTGATGGAAGCAATCTTCTGCGTTTAAATTAATGTTTTCAAGGGACACATTAACATTTATAGCTGATTAAAATGAGTTTCAGGCCTATTGCCTCAGTTTAAAGGTACATGCTTAGGGGTTTAAAAAAAACAGAACCGTTGACTAAAAGAGAGAAAATCGCTCTTGTGGATAGAATTGGCAAGCAGCGTTCCATCAGGAACTTCTTTCCTGTCACTCTCCAATCACTTCCTGAATATGAACAACATACTCAAACAAATAAATGAAAATCTGAGGTAGTTTTAATGCTCAACCCGATGAGTAGGACCCATTCTTTTCAGTTATTGTGTCTTTGGTCTTTAATCAATGTTTTGAATTTCCTCTTGAAGGATATTCCGACATTTGGGCTAACTACTAAAAAATAACTCCCACGTTAAGTCAACCACACCCATACAATTTCTTATTCCAAGCAAACCCCAGCCCTCTCAGAGAGATAGGCTAAACTAGTGCGGCGAGCAGCGCACACACTGAGCTTTCTCATATTTTTCTTGAATAATGGCTTAAGCCCTCCTCAAAAGACAAGACATGGTTACCGCCCGGCCATACCCTTGACTCATCAGCATGTCAGTTTTCATCCCCATTTCTTGCGTCACAGTAGGTACACATTGCAACTGCAGATGCAAGCCGTCCTACCATATTACCTATCATTTATAATAATAATACCTAACATTTTATATTAATAAACAGCAGAAACTCACACAAAAACGTTACACTTGTCAAGACATTTTACATATGTGAAAGTTGAGTCATTCCGGCAACAGCTGTTGCCTCATCATACATGACTAAAAAAAGCCTAGACACTGTTAACCAGATTCTTATCTGTTATTTTATTTACGAGAAGATAATTTCGTTTTGGATAATTCAACTAGTAAATTTTGCGTTTGAATCAGCATCTGTCAGGTTTTTTCCAGGTTGATGTTTCCTGACTCTACCCTGAATTTTCCTGGAACCTTAAGTTTCCCTCACCTTTCTTGCTACTTTCATTCACCTATAACGGACCATAATTACCATGACCTCTTAACGCTATACCTAATCTTGCTAGAGAGAGATTCTACTTAATTATTGATCTCCAAGATGCCCAATTCTTCTAAATCTCAGACCACTATTTCTTGTCAACACAAACTTCGGATCTCTCTTTATCATCGGAGTACATACTAAAAAGACAGCATCATTTGCCATGGTGTGATACTGAGCCTCTTCGTGTTTATTTACTAGATTGTAACTCTGTAGAAAGATCAAGACTAATTTAAAATGAAAGGTGTTCAACGAAATTGCTTTTGCTTGATGGCCTCATATGTACAGCATTCCGTGTATCTCACATTATATGGATAAAATTGATAGAAGACATAACAAAAATATAGTCTAAAATATTGTCTCCCTTGGCAAAATATTCGAAATTCACCACTGCCTACTACTGCTTATTCAATGAGACAATAATTAATATTTTAATTCGGGTATAATTTCTGAGGCATGTAGATAAATTGGATTTATGAAAAATAATCTAATTATTATTCGCAGTTGAAAACCTGGCAAAATGACTAAAAAAATAAACATTCAGCAGGGTTTGAAGATCCTGAAAATTTGTAACGAAGGTTCAAAGGAAGTCTTATTCCTGCATCTATTCAGCAATAACACTGCCACAGTAACTAAAATCACGCAAAGAACACATTGCTATGGACATCATGAACAATGTTGACCACACAAGTGCCTAACTTTTGAAAGTAAATAGGTACTCGTTATTTAAAGGCTTACTATACCTACAATTAGCTGGGCCTGCATTTACATCCACTCTATGCCTCGAAATCCAAGGCCAAAAGCAATGAATATATACTGTCTCTAAAGGGAGGAAATTATTAAAGTGTGTTTTTTTGAGTTATGCTCGCGAATTGTGTGAGGAAAAAATTAAAATCGTGACTATATCTCCTCGACAGCATATCTCTCTGATTTGACCCTCTTGTCCGACCTGCCGATGTAGCGTGATGCCATTACAAGGATGTCGTGTGCGAAATTGAAATTGAAACCGTTGCAATTGGAAATTTTGATTTACTATTTGAATCTGCTAGTGTCCAGGGGCTCCCATGCCAGGCTACCCATGAAATGCGCCAATTTTCCGCCATTACAGCCAAACACTAAACTGTCTCTGATAATCTAACGCGCATTGCTAACCAATGACACAGATATCCGATTCGGAGGACATAAGATCCAATAGAATATAGTAATACTCCATTGAATAAGGTAAAATATGGTGGGATTGTAACTGCTAAATTTGAAAGAGAATATGCATAGATTTTAGATAGGGGTTGAGTAAACTACGAAAAACAGATCGTAATTAACTACTCAACAATGTTCCTCATTTATCATTCATTAGGAGTGGATGTGAACTACAGCTGAGATTCCCGGTTTTGAGCCTGGCTCCTTGGAGAAGGAAGCAGATTCAGCAACTGAAGCCCTAATATGACCCTATCTGATGCAGTTCCAAAGGAATTGTCTGTAAAGATGACCTATGCAACATCTGAAACTAGCAAGAGTAAGTACTAAACGCCATTGCCAGTTCGTAAAACTCCAGGCCAGACGAAGAGAAGTTTCTACTCCAAAAAATGGTCCAGCTTTAAGTGGTTCCACTTCATGATTATTTCTGTACTAATTACTCACAGGTATGATAACAGACAAATAATTACTAAGGTTAAATGATATATAAATTCATATTTGCGATTTATCTTTACTAATCCCTACGATGAGCATTTCTATCCAATTTACAAACACGTTAAACATGGCTGAAAATCGAGAATAAAAGGAAATACCAAATAGTCATAGGTACTTCCTTTAAAAGTATAAACTCTAAAGCTGCATCATACATCTTTGAAATTTTGATATTTAAAACGAATTTAATACAACCAGGACACCAAAAGAAACGAAATTGTCTGGATTCCAAAATATCGTACTCTAAAATAAGAACAACTGTTTTACACCCAATTTTAGTAAACTACGGATTTCTTTGCAACATATAGTTAAAATATCTAGCATTATCGCATAGCTCAAAAGAATGATTTCTAATGATTTTTCACAGTTCATAATATGATTTTTTCACATGATCATTTAAATGGCTGATTATTTGTAACTTACCTCGAATTTTATTTAAAATATGTACTTTAAATCTCATATGTAATCCTCAGTTTGTTTTTTGTTCTTTGTATTTTATGCTAAATGCTCAAATTAGGTTTATACGTACTGCTCACCTCCATTTAAAAGAAAAATCAATACAAGAGTGTGGAAAATCTTCGCATTCGACCAGGATACTAAATGTTTTTTTAATTCTTTGGAATGACCGACTACGATGAAACTTTTCCTTTGCACCTCGCAGTTCATGGCCTCCCCGGATAATCTACACATCTGAATCTACACGATACCCCGCAAGCCGCCGCTAG
>LYUA01000189.1:450836-463682 GCA_002093875.1 Calopteryx splendens | reverse complement strand
TATATATATATATTGATTTATTTACCCATATGTACATTTCTTTCCATTCTAATCAACAACATCCCTCCTAAAGAATTCCTGACCAAAGTAATTCTGAAGCACACCCCCTCTCAAATTGTACCGCCTACTTCTCCGGTATTGAATCTCTGAGATCCATCCTAAAATATCTTTATCCCATTAAAAAAACCATATAAAACGGTCGAAGTACTTCAAATTCTACTCTGTCAATTTCAAATACCCCACTGACCTATTAGTCCTCCTTAATCGATCAAGCTACAAATAATCCCCACCCACACCCAGAGGCACACCTACGCCATGCAATATGGCAAAGTGCAAAATGTACCCTGACTTACTACCCCATTCCTCTCTCACTCGTTTTCAACCCTTTCCCTCCCCTCCCATACATCCCCTGAACATCACGGAATGTAGTTCATCTCATGAAGTGCCAAATTTGCCCTGCCGTCTACATTGAGCAATGCACCACACCACAATATCAGAATAAACATTAAACAACCTCCTCTCCACAACCTTTCCCCCTCCTCTCCAAAACGTACTCATCCCTCATTTTTCCTTATCGTGGTCCTTTTCTCCTATTACCCTTCTTCCAAGCTCCTTCCTTTTGCTGAAGAAGGTGGTTGTGCCACCGAAAATTTCGGAATTCGTTTGACCTTTTATATGTTCGTTGCTCCAAGTTTTTGTCGGATGTCTGTGATTCTTATCTGGGTGCACGAAGGCCTTAAGTGTCTAAATGGCTGCCATGTCTAGGGTAAGGACTTCGATGAATGGTGAGTTGACAGGAATAGAGTGAATAATAGAGACTGTGAAGTAGTCATCGAACTACGTGTAGTGCATTCGGTTGTAGGTGGGGATGGGACGGTAGGAGAAGGCAGAGGATTCTTGGCAGGAGAAGAGGTGGTTGCTGTTTAGTATGGACAGCGGTGTGGTGCATTCTACTACATGAATTGCAGGCCTTTTTTTGCAGTGCAAAAGGTACACCACGTAGGGTGCCGTTCAGGTGCCGTATTCATGGAAGTTGAATTGAGTGTTATTTGGGCTACTAAAAACGGTAATGGGGAGGAAATGTGGGCGCGTTTTCCATTTGGGTCTGTTGCATTGCTTGGTGGCTGATGGGGAGATGATGCTCTCTTCCAGGGAATGAGAAAGATTTCGAAAGAGGATATTGCCAATGCTGGCTGGGTGTTTGTAGCATATAGATGGGCGATTATTAATGCACATTGATATTTTTTTTGGAGGTCCGAATGGGGAAAAGATCTTTCAAAATAATGTTTAGTTTTTGTATGTATGGGGCAATGACACTTTTCCTACTGCGGCTTTCGGTTAAACGTGAGTTAATTATGAAAACTTATACATATTTAAAAAAATGTGCACATAGTTTTTCCTTGTTTTGACTGATGATTAGTATCGAGACAGGAAATGCATTGCCGCAAAATGTCGCGTTCCAAAATAATAATGCAGTAAAAAATATATAAAAATACATTTAATGATAAGTGAGAATCAGAAATTAAATAGAAAATAAGCATGGGATCTTCTGGAAAAGTCAGCCATAAACAGGAGTTTAAATACGGCTGACAGCATTTACAACGTAGTTGCTAATGCTTTAGCACTTCTTAATATGCCTCAATAAAATCCGTGGAGGTAAGAGGAAAAGAGGGTGTTATTAATCGCGATTAGCACTCGTGCATGATTATACCACATAAATTACCGTGATATAATACCACTTTATACTAATGGTTAACCAATTAAAATGAATGACTACCACTATTTAAATTTCTTTCCGGGATTCTATTAGAATTTAAAAAGTTCCTTTATTTCCTCCATTTTTTATAAATTGAGACATTAGTATTTTTCAAATTTTCGCCTTACACTAATAATAAATTAGAAGTAATGACGTTTCTCGCATTCATTCTACACACCGCTGCATAATTGATCGTCGTACTGCAGTGCGTAATAATTAAAAAAACAGAAGAATAACGAAAGAAATGGTCCTAGAGTTCATACAAATACAATATGCGTCTTCTTCGGATTTCTGCCGAAATTTTCAGGTGACCTACAATTTCATCTAATGCATCTGGTAAGCCTTTGATTGAGAATGCTATTTACAAGAAGATAGGTTCAAATTCATAACATCTTCCACACGGGAGGAGGATATAGCCCAGGGATCTCGGGGAGAATATGGTCCGTCGCGTACCTTGCTAAGTACGTTAAAAACTATTTTCTCTCGCTTGTCTCAATAACATACGGCCGGGAGTAAAGAGCAGCCAGAATTTGTGACTGTTTTGAAGCGATGCCAGCTTCATTCTCCGCTAATTTCCAGCGACTCTTGGGCAAGAAAGAGTAATCCCTTCCTTTCACAATCCATTACTCTGTTCAATTTATCTTTGCCGCTCATCATCCGACACATTTGGTTCCAGACTCGTGAGATTCACGTCCGCTGTGGACCCTTGTAGTGCGTGCACCACAACGAAAGCATCCTCAGGTCATGTCCCATCAATCCGTGTCGGAAACTAGGAGGACAGGAGGGAGGGAGTTGGGACTTGGTTCGCCCATTCGTATCGGACGATAAACGAAGGTGCGGACAATAAGAATTTTATTTGCCCTCTCCGAGAGAAAAAATATGAGGGAAAACTATGGGCATCTCATTTGGTTGTTTCATGGAGCGTGAAATTTCGGCGCCGTGCATTATCTTGCGTGATTGGCACACGGACAAAGTAAATTTATAAAAAATGTCGAGTCGAGAATTGTCAAGTTTTTCTGGAAAAAACTCGACAACTTTTCTCAGGGGGTTGCAAAATTGATTCTTACATTAATTTTATGGTAAGGATCCCCCATAAAAATCTGTATTAACAATTTTTTAAACTCTTTCATTTACATAAAAATTTTCCTCAATCATTCGATTAACGTTTCCATATGCACAAGAAAACCTATGCCATCACGGGTAACAAAAACTTTAGTACTGCATACGGAAAGAGGTCAAATAAATGAAAATCTATGTTAAACCGTTTCCGGGCTTGGAAACTTTGTTAAAGGGTTTCTTTTTCAGGAAAAATCATGCAAAAATAAGGTAAATTATGAGTAACTCTAGGGTAAAAACTTCTTTTATGTGTGTATTATAATTTATATAACTTTATATCACGGAGATATTTAAATATCCGAGGGACTTGATGGTTTCAATTAAGTACGTATAAAGAGTTTAATATGAGGCCAGGATCGAACCCAAGTGTTAGAAGCATTTTCTGTGCAATTCTGGTCGAACTGCAGGTGCCATGCCGAGACGACTCAAAGGTAAATGCTCCGCCCGTCGTACGGGACGTAAAGGAGGTCCTGAAAAAGGGTTGTGTCTCCAGAGAGAGCACGGCACACCCTAGTTGGTTGCCAATTCACTTAAAAACGCGTACGAATAACATGTGGATCGTTACGACCATTTCCGGCCGTGCTTACCACGTGTATACATATCCCTAAGAGCAGAACGCCTGTGAGGTAGGCCATCGCAAAAAACGCGCTCCCCAGGCTTGTCGTCCCGGCTGTTATGTGTCCGAATACGCTCCGTTGAGTGCAGTACGAAATGTGAGCGCTGTTGATAGTGTTGTCGATAGGCTATGGACCACGTCCTGTTGCGACGTGAGGAAAAAAAAAGCACCCAACTGCGCCGATTGTCGAGCAAATGACTGAAGACGTTGAAGGGAACCAAGTGCCGTCGAGAGAGAGAGAAGGTCTTCAGAATGAGCTCTATCATAGTCTCTCTTCTGGACCGAACCTACGAGACACCGCATTCACAACGCTTTAGAAGTTCTTGTTCTTCTGAAGAAAAGAGTGGTCTCGTGACTGAAGCAAAATCACATGCCGTCTCAGTATTTGAAATGCTCTACCATAACTGGGGAGGTAATGCGGCAAAATTAAAACATGGCTCAAGGGCACTGAAGGTCAGATCCAGTTAAAAAGCAATTAGCATGAGCATGCAATGGACGAAAGGTAGGTCTGGCTGCACGCTCATGTGTTCACCATTATATGCCACGGAAGTGTATCGCGATAGAAAGGGATGTGATTTTGACCTTTGCTAATAAAAGACACTACCATTCACGTGACAGGAACCGATTTATAGACGAATACCGTCACATTGGTAAATACTCATATTTACGATTTTTTGCTTTATTTTTCCACGCTCAAATAAATTGCATCCGAGGTGAAACATGATAAAACCACTTTCATCTTTGTCAATCCTTCCAGCCAACAATTGGATACCAGCTAACCGGGAGCGTGCTTGGAGCGAAGGCCTGCCTACCAGTCGTGCTATTCCTAATGGAATTATAAAAACGCGTCAGGCACAGCCAGAAATACCATACCATCCCATTTTTTCAGGTCGTTTTTGAGTGAACTGGCAACCAACCAGAAGGTGTCGTGCTCTTTACGGCAAAAACACCTTTTTGTACCACCGTAATGGGAAGTCAAATCCTTGGGGGTTTCTTTAACGGTAGACTATCACCGACGCCGCATTTCTTTCCACAATTCCTACGCTTCCTAAAATCCTGTCTCCATCAACGAATTGCGTATCCCCTCAAACGGTGCAGTTTTCTTCCATTAGCGATAGTCTTTCTTGAAGCTACTCATCGTCTTTTATCATCGTATTAGCTAAGGATAAACTTCCTACAGTCACTTCAAGCCGAAACAGCATCTTCACGCTGCGGAAAAATGTCTGTCCGTTCCCGTAGAAGTTCATATAAGACTTCAGAAAATAGCTCGTTCATGCCGAGCCGAACTCTTTCCTTAGCGGAAAAAGAAGAAAAACCTTCAGTTACTTGCATATATCTTTAAAATCTTACGAATAAGTTTTTCCACCGAGTGCGATGGGATTCCGAAAAATTCTTATCCAGTGATTACAGATCAGGCTGATTTAAGCGTTGTTCATTGACCACGCAATTACTTTAAGAGTTCGAAGAGCAGGAGAGATGATACGGAATGGAATGATGGACATTTAGTCGAGGAATTTTTTTACAGCACAAGCTTACAGGGAACGGTGATTTTAAAAGTCTTTCAAGACCCTCCAGGAGTGGGTCCATTCACAGTGATAATGGTTGTGTCATGATTATCACGTCTTCCTATGCGCCAAAACATTCAGAAAACACTGTGAGCTCTCCCTTTGAGCAATTTCCTCGCAGCACAATGTCTCCCAGTGTGGGTGAAGCAGATGGAAAAATATCCAGGCAGGGAACGAGATGTGGACAAGTTGCCATTAACCGGGAGGGAACATTGAACTCTCAGACGCAGCATCACATTTAAATCTAGCAGCGATATTCCGTACTTTCCCGCTCCGTTTATTCACGTGAGAGAATTTACTCTTCGCACCCGCTAAACAGAAACTTCGGCATATGCCAAACGCCTTTTCCATAGGATTCGTTAACCGTTCCCTGTAGGAATAAAAAACAAATTTTAAACTTTGGGAGCAAAAAAGTCGCATTTGCGGCGTTGTTTTGATTTCCCTGGAAAAAAATCGCTAGCGAAATTCGTTTCACATCTCTTCTTCCCTTGTTCAATTACTACGCTCGCAACCTGAATCCAACATATATTTGAGAGCGCCACAGTTTGGATATGCTGATCGTGTTTTCCCTGTCACCGAGAAGCAATAAACAAAGTTGCCTCGTCGTCACTCGCTCACATGGTTAATAGATATTGTCTTGATCCATTATTTAAAAGAAAACAATCTATTTCGTGGACAAAATTCGAGTGGTATAACCGCTAAAAATTGATTACATATTTTTTAAGTAATAATTTAATTTTTGAAAAATGTATTAATTTTTTAAATTAAAATATGAGCGATAAAGTGGGAATAATAAGCATATTTTGGGACAAAGAGAGTAAAAATTGACTTGGATATTATTTCTTGTAGGAAGAGTTTTATGGAAGGAAGAAATATTTTTTCTTTTAAGGTCAATTTACTAAGTAAAAAAGTGCGTATATACATATTATTTGTCACAATTACAGACTTTTGCGACCGATATACAGGCTTTTCAAAGAATTTTCACATGCTTAACGTTTCCTACATTCTATATAATTGAAGAGTCTCTTTCAACATGATTCATTGTGAAATTGTGTTCAAACCACATCAAAAGAACCTCAACGAACGCGACTTGCTTCTTTTTCCATCGGGTATTGACCCAAAAATATAACTACAATCATCCGATTCCTTTCAATATTGTTCCAATAGTCTAAGTACTGACTTTACAAATTCTTCGGGTTAACAGATATAGTTCACATCACAGAGCACATTCACAGGATTAGTTAGGTCTCCGTAGATGATATCAAATTGAGAATTGCACATTTCAAGCTACCGGAATAAATATTCAAATGAAGCCTGATTTTCATATCAATAATTGTCTTTTGTAGATGAGCTAGATCACATGAAAGAAAATTTTCGGGAATTGTGGAAAATTATGACTAGACAAATATAGCCAGTAAATAATGACACCACCATTTTAAAATTACATTATCCTCGTTTAAAACATTACAGACGGAAATAGCAGCATACTTAGCTAAAGAATTCCTAGAGAAGATTATATTACAAGCCACCGATGGCAAAAGAATAGGAATTACCATTCCTGAATGTGTGACATTCACACACTATAGGAATTAAGAGGGAGCCCTAATACACCCTCCACATCACCTATAAATATTGGGCTGTGCTAGCATGAAAAAAATCGTGTAAAAATAATAAACAATATCTACTTCGATCCCAAGAGGAACTGTCCAAAGTCTAAACGTAACTGTATTATCATATGGCATATAATAGTAATATTATAAAGATATTTGATGATACATGTTATTTCCAAAGTTCCAAAGAATTCTTTGTTGCCGTCTCCTTTGCCCTTAGAGGTTTTCGTACGCCTTTTGAAATCAATTTTTTTGGAAAGCAAGCAAAGACCTCCAATAAATAACTAGGAGTGTGAATGTTTTATTTACTGATTATGCATTTTTAAGAAGGGCATAAATACTTTTAGATGCTACTAAAATAAAAATTTCAATTGCATTTCAAAAGCCAAACACTCATTGTCAGCAGTGCTTGGCTTACACATTCTAATAACACACCATATTCCTCACCATAACATGTGGTGAAGTCACATTAGAAGAATTTAGGAAACTGCTAAGCTCCCGAAGCAATCAATTTTCATTTTAAATTAGCTGCACTTCATATTTTCTACACGTAAGAGAAATATGGTATGCTCACATGTAATAATTAAATAATATTTTATCTACTGACTAAAAGGGATGATTTTGTCACGCGAGCAGTTTGAATGTTTTATCCAAAGCAATTGTGTTCCATTTGCACTAGAGAACATCAAAATCTACCGGATTTTAACACCTTCAGTCCTGAAGAAACTTGATTGATGCTGCACCAGAAATCTCACGCCAGCATCATTGAATCGCAACGATATCCGAACTCCCGATTTCATTTTCCACGCATTTGCATTTAGAGGATTCACAACATTTTAATAGGAATACGGAGGAATTAATTCACAGAGTTTGTGAACCACCAATCTGTACGGCGAAACCGGTAGTGTATTTGACAATAACATGTGGATTAGCAAAATTGCGAATTATGTACCCATGCTCAAACTTTTCATGGAGTGATGCTAGAAGTGGATGAATTTATCTCGAAATAATTATCAGTGTGGCGAACACTGCACGAGATGAAAATCATTCAAGCCAATGTGTACCCAATGACACTGACAACACAAGTCACGAGTTGCCACCGGTATCCGTCCCACGGCCGAGACCCTAATTCATGGACCCTTGCGTTCACTCGATCCTCGGTCCTCTACGTCCACCCATGCGTACATTCTATCCTGAAAGCCATTCCAGAAGCTTTATTATGCCTTCATTAGGGATCCACAGAAGGTCTTCTTTAGCGATTAATAAGTCTTATTGATATCATTAAATTGTCCACATTGGTGGTGGTTTATTTACTCATGAAAACCATTTCCCCCAGTGCTTGCGAGTTTTAGAAGCAAAATATATCATAAGTGCCTATGCACTGAGATTCTGAGATATCCACAGATATGCATAATTCTTAAGTACGCTCTTCAGCTAAAAATTTAAGTCTTTCAGGGCTACAGTCAACTTTATGTTGCTCCATAATCATATTTCAGAATTAAGACTTAACCAGTCATGGTCATTTTGCCTCTCCATCAATTCGCTGCACTCTAGCAATAAGAATCCTGAAATTTCTATGGACGACAATAAAGTGTACTTACATTTGTAACTATGAACAACATCATGAAGCACACATGTGCATTTCAATAGAAATGTCACGGTATCGCAGAGCTCTTTGAGTTGAGTGAATGAAGGGCCTGTGTCAAATGAATCTCCGATGAGAAAGAAATTCTGGGGACGCTCACAAATAATTTAAATACCATCACTCACGACATTAGTATCAACAAAAACTGAAAAAATCATCCAAACAAAGTCAAAAATAATTTTAAAAATTAAATACAAATCTTCCAATGTTTAATGACGAAGACTGAGAATTCTTACCATTGCGTATTAAAAAGAGGTTTCTAAAAATGAAGTAATGGTTTTGCAACAGAAGAAGTCTACATTCAACAGCAAGATAATTAAACCTGCTCCAAATACTTAATTCGGCCTGAATCCAGTTTTAATTCGGCCACATCGGTAAGGAAATGCAATAGGAAATATATTCCTTATTCCTATCAATATAATCGAAATATTCCTTAAGAGATGATTTAAGTACTTAGGCTCTCTTCACCATGTAACCGTCACCGTTAATCATCAGGGTTTATCATTATCAGTGGTAGGCTATCGGTTAAGGTATGTTTTTTATGGACACTGAGACCAGGCACTGCTACAAATCTAGGACCAACCTAGCAAATCACTGTGAATCCTAACACTCCACATAAAAATAAGCCACATTATAACTCTAAATACTTTCTGAATAACTTCATTTCGTGCAACATACCTAATATTTTCCTTCCTCAACTTGGTTTACCCAAAATTCTGCCCGCTATCACAGTCTTCAACAGTCCATTGCCCCTCAATATTCCAAGCATCCGCCTTTCCTGCCTTCTTTGAATTCCTCCAAACAACCTTCTCTCTTCCCTACTATACCCAAAACCTCTTCATTCTTTTTCCTTTCCGTCCATTTAGTTTTTCAATCCTATTCCATACGCACATTTCAAAATCCTTCAATCTATTCTTGTTCTCTAGCTTAAAAGGAGGGGGGGGGGTTCTCTGGCTTAAAATTATAGGAGCAAAACATGTATCTCGATTCATATTAAAGTCTTTACTACAAGTCTCTTCTTAATATCTTTATTTAATCTTCTCGTCCTCAACTCCCTACTAACTATAGATAAGATTCTTTATCTAATTCAAATATTTGTCTAATATCTTTTCCATTTTGTGTAGATACATTTAAAACACTTTGTAAAATGTTACTCTGTCCTTGTCTCTCCTGTCAAGTTTATGCGCCCTACATTTTAATGTTTATGTTAGCTTTCCTATATCTTGACAACATCATCACTTCCGTTTTTTTATTAAGTTTCATCCCATGCCTATCACAATTGTTCTGTACTGCGCCAAACAATGTATATAACCCCTTGGCTGATTGGTTAACTAACGCCTGATGGTCCCCAAGTATGATTGACTTCTAAGATCCCATTTACTTACATTCAATTTATTTGAACATGAAAAAATATATCTTAAACTATTTTTCGACAACTTCCGCGATTGTTGAGGCACTTGTAGTACCTGGAGACCATTTTGTTCATCTGCCCTTCAAATAAAGGCGCCCACAATTATGAGAAACACTCCATCTTGAATGATGAAAAGTCCTCTTGATATTTCGGGAAATTCATCACATGATAAGGAAATCGTGAAACGCTAATTCTCACGAATTTTCTCAACAATTTTCCTGACCAAATCTTCATTGACAAAAGAAGGCCGCCGGCCCCTTGGCTCATCAAGCACATTCGTTTGGCCTTCGTTGAAGTGTCTTGACCATTTCCTAACCATTCCATCACCCACTGCTCTGTCACCATAAATTTAAACTCTCTGCCGATAAATTTCAGCTGGCATTAGCTTTCTTGAATCCAGAAATCGATTTAAGGCATGGGGATTTTCCTTTGACACAAAAATTACAAACAACCAAAACATGCATAGCACGAGTCTCGGGAAACAATAGTTATAGGATCTGCGTTTCGCGATTTACTTACTGTGCGATGATGAACTTCCCGAAATTTTAGGAGGGGTCGTCATCATTCGCGAGGGAGTTTTTGTCATCATTGGCGGCATCTTTCTTTAAAACGAAATACAAAAACTGACCTCCATCTACGGCAAGTGCCTCAACAACGGCGGAAATTTTGTTGAAAAATAATTTTAACGTAAGCTCTTTCATGAAAAAATAAAGTCAAACAAAAATACCACGCATGAATTTTTATTACACAAACAGGGTACTTACTTTTTGAACGCATCTTACTTTTTGAACACATCAAGACCATATACTCGTACCACTCCATGGACTAAAACCGTGATGTGGTGGAATGCTTTGCGTGTTCTCATGACTTCTGTAGAAATACGGGCGAGAGACGCGATGACTGCCTCTTGAAGGGTCACCAACGCGAAATAAATCGAAGGGCAGGAGGCTAACGTAAGGTATCGCATGTTCCTCAGTGAAGCGTCTGCAGTGGAATCTGATCCGATTTGAACGGTCTTTAAAGTGATTGTGCCGCTTTAAAACCACCATTGAGGAAGGCAACGGGAAAATAACTTTAATTATTCATCCAACGAAATCATGATGGGCACAGGCATGGAAATGAACTCCGGCAATAAGTTTGATTTCCCACGTGGCAAGGGTAGTACTCCTGATCATCATAAAAGGATAGAAAAGACGGGAAATGATTACTAAGAGGGTGGATTATTTTCAGTTTCGAAAGTGTGGGGGCACGCGTGATGCCATAGCAGTAACGAGATTACTGCTGGAAAGTAATATAGGATACAACCATCAAGTATTTGCTTACTTCCGGATTTCGAGGTGTTCTACAGAATAAAATTGGGCATAATTGATGAACGTATTGCGTCGAAGTGGAATGGAGAAACAGGCAACTTTATCGAAATCTGTACAGGTCTCAGAATGCACTAGCGTAGGTCGCAGACGAAGAATGGGGATGGGAAGTGGGCTAAGAAAGGATATATATTATTGCAGGTGCTATTCAATACATACACTGAGGAAATAGTAAGAAAGGCATGGGAAGGGTTTGAATTGGTCATGAAACTAGGTGGGGAGCTCTTCATATAAATTAAATTTGCAGATGATCAAGATAAAATTAGGAATTCACGCAAAGGCTTACAATAATTTCTTAACGCACAACGGAACCAGTACGATAGGCGAAGGATGTGGATAAATGCTAAAGGAATTAAGGACATGAAGTTCTTAAGAAATATGAACGTTATGTAAACCCGCCAAGTTAGCATTCAAAGTGTAATGCATTACTTGAGCAGGTAGCCCAGTTCATCTTCTTAGCAAGTTTTTTCACGAAGGTGGTTAAAGAAGTAAGGACCTAAGAAGAAAAATTGCGTTAGATGAAGAACCACTTTTAATGAGGAGGGAGTTAATTCAAAGGACCTTAAATGAATCCCAACAACACATTGGTACAGACACGGAAACAGGGTCGTAGAGGCCAGAGGAGGATGGGGGCTTTGAAGATGGGGGTCTGGAGAAAGATGGAGAAAGTGGGAAATGGTGTTTAGGAAGAACGAACGGAGGGATTTTAAGCATGGTAGGCGAGGTTCGAAGGCTTTTGAGAGAAATTCAAAGGCAGAAAAATATGGATGCAGTGCATATTGATCGGCAGCGAAACGTAGAGGACTGATAGGGGGAGGAATGCTGGGTTAGCGAGAAAGAGATAGGAATGGATAAGGCATGCTGGCCGGAATGATACGAGACAGAAAGTAGGTGAATTTAAAAAATCGCTCGTAAAATGTTTAATCGCAATTTATGATTAGGTGTTTCATGTCACTACGCGTGACTTAAAATTGAACGGTATCCTTGCCCATTAAAAACTATCCTAAAGGGGAGATTAATTTTAATAACTGCTGCAAAAATATGCATTGATAAAAAAAATATTTGGTAATTTTATGAATTTCACCATCAAGCCAAGCAAGGCGGCTCATGGTTTTAGCACGCATCAGCAAACTTTTAAACCGTCAGGTAATCGGCTCGAAAATAAGTGGAATGAATTACTTATACTGTATTTAGAAAGAAGAAAAATATAGAAACCAAAGGTTATTGTTAGTCTATTTCAGACAGAGTTACAAAAAAACGTGATTGAAAATTTCCCCAGCAATAATGAATAATGCATAGAACAATTTCCTTCAAAATCTCAATAAAAAATGCTTAATCCAATTTCCTCCAAATCCGTCTCAGCAGCCTTCGCCATGGCTTCTGATGGTGAAAGACGCTTACCACAAAGATGCCTCTTTGCATTGGGGAACAGCAAAAAGTCTCATGCGGCTGCGTGTGGGCTGAATAATTGGACAATTCGCTCCGCGCGTTGCAGTTAAATTCTAAAAGTGGAAATATTTGACGATAAGGCTTACTCCATCGTGCTCCCTTCAGTGTAACAATGAGTGCAGCTAGCTTAACCACTATCGAGCTGCGAATTTATTGCAAGCAAGACATCTTAAACCGAGCGAAGTTGGAAATAAACGACGGTTTCCCGTTTTAATATAAAACACGACCCAATGAAAAACCAATGAGTTCGTGGAAGGAAAACGGGGAGGATCGGAGAGGTGCAGAAGCGAGCGGCGAATCGCTCGCGAAGA
>LYUA01000189.1:437926-448075 GCA_002093875.1 Calopteryx splendens | reverse complement strand
TATGTGTGAATTTCACATGCCGTTTGGCTTAGTACTGGGTGAGATCTATCCTCACCACCAAACCGACCTTCGGGTTGATTACTGTGATTTGATTTTGAATTGATCTAAATTTGAATTTAAAGAAATAATTTTGGAATAATCTAATGCTGCTAATCATTCACAGAAATCTTTATGCCAGAGCGTAAAATTAGTTCACGAAGTGGTACTCAGTTGAAAGGCCTTATGGATCGCAGCCAGGATATTAATGACAAGAAGAATTTTGGATTTTCGAATTTTGCCAGTCAAGCAATGAAAATCGAATGCCTAAGAAATTCAGATTTTAGGCAAGAATTTTATTCATTCAAACTATGGTGCATTGATCATCTCACACAAACCCATTCTGAGGCAATAACACTGATTTCTCATGTAATAACCAGTTCTGTGGTACAGTTATGTAGTTAGATGAACTCACGGAGAAGAAATGACCGCTAAGAATATCAGCTCAATTCTCAAATCATTCAATCCGAGTACAACGAGCAACCCCCTTTTAAAGTCCTTCAGTGGTCCTTTTTAATCTTCTATTGCCATCCCCTACTTCAACGCTAAGGACCTCTTCCTCATCGGAAATGCTTTGTCCTTCCTGACGCACTCGCCGGTTGGGATTTCTCCAACTCACCGAACCTCTCTGCATCAACTGGTCTTTTGCTCCGGGTCAAATACATAGGATTCCCAAACCTTCGCCAACGCGATCCTTTTCCAATCAAATGAATATTTTCACCACACACAGAGACGATTCATTAAACATCATTCTTAATCGTAACATTTTTTACCAGTTAAAAAATTCGCGGAATATTTAGAAAACTCAAAATGTTCACAAAATAAAAGTTAGGAACTAATTAGCGTGCGGTTCACGAATTCATTTGAACACTATAAAATTTGGACTCCTAAATTCGCGAATGAATAATAATGGCAACAATTGAAAGCCGTTGTAGAAAGTTTGAACCAGTGAAGAATTGGTCCTTATTAACACTATTCAAGTAGCGGTAACACATTTTGTCGACAATCTCATCCTAAAACTCTTAATAAAGTGCATCCTTTCCCACCCATACTTCCGTTCAATTCTCGCCATTAAGTAGTAGGTGAATTTCAGGGAACTCATGTGAACGCAGACATGGATGTAAATCGGAGAGAGCTCTCAATCCATTCTCTCTCTCTTTCCCTTTTTACCCGTGATTTAAGACTTCACTTTCAATACGTGGATCGTGGAAGGAGGGAGTGAGCGGGTGAGTTGTAGAGGGTCTCCATCACGAGGCTGTAGCGACCAGGCTGAAAAACATCCGATCCCCAGTATATAACGAGGACGATGGCCGTGGGAGCATGAGACTGCAACACGCGGACACTGAAAGATTCACAGTGCATGCTCGTGGTAAGTCAACGCGATGCCTAATGCCCATCGTAACATCACATCGTAATCGAATTAAGTCACACTCGCAGGCAAACGTGAGTTTAGATGGAAGCAGTGTTACAATCCTGTCGTCATGGAATTGAACATTGTTTAAACGAAGGTGAAAAAATAGCAGAGAGAAAAGAAGTGGAGGAACTAGGTGAATAACTCCATCAGTATAGCAATGATACTAAGGAGATATGCGTTTTAACCAGTCTCACCCGGGGTTTTAAATTAATAAAAAATTTTATGGAGATTGGCCATGGAAATATTTCTTCACTTGGATATTACACTTCATTTCTCAATTTTCCGTTTTCTATGCTAACATTTACACCAACCACTGCACATTCTTTACAGTGAGAGTCTCTTTTGATATAAGTAACGAAGTAAAGTAGCGGGCGGAAGCAATTGAAGTCGACGATAATCTTTATCTGATGCTTTCTATAACAAGCAGTAACATAAAAATCGCTCTGATTGAAAAGATAGTGATGGAAATAACAAAAATCTGTATTTATAATCTGGAAAAAGATAGCTGCAATTCTTATTGTTCCTATTCCCTGCCGATTGGGTGGTGTCCCTTTAGAGCATTAAGCCAATGCTCTTCGTCCGTCGATAAAAAGAAATTCAATGTTCAATTCAATTTCTAAGGCAATTTTAACTAACAGCAACAAAACTTAAAAGAGCACAAAATCATATATAATGACATAAAACCAATTAAAGAAATGCCAGCTTCACTTGAGGTGCAATGTGAAGGGGTGCCATATATTTTTTTACTCAACTATATTCACCGTAGCCAAAGCGTTTTTTTGTTGACACACCACATGCTGCATATTTTGAGATATATATGCAGAGACGATTAGAGGAAATGAAAGAACAACATATGCTATTCTTGCTCTCAGACTCAAGTACATAAGAGGTCACAGAAAAAACAATTGCGTTTTTGGATCTGGAGAAAGCTTTTGGTTACATGGACTGGCTTAAAATGCCATATTATTCTAAAAGAAATTGGAATGAACTTTAATGATAGGATATTGATACATGCTCTGTATAAAGAGCAGGTGGCAGTGATTAGATATGGTGGAAGCAGAGAAGAAGCTAATATATAGAAAGTAGAGGCGCTCATTATCGGCCATGATTATTGATATGGAGAAGGCCGTTTATGAGATAAAGGAAATAATAAAATTATTATTATTATTAATGATAATCTACTCATACGTTTGTGCATGTGTTCAAACCATACAATACGATAAAATTCCTTCAGCCCGGGAATCAAACCACGATCATTACGTGATTACCAAATCCATACCAAACCCACATTAATCAACCCAAAGGTTGGTTTATAACCCTATAAGGTTATTGGTCCCTAGTTAAGTAAATAAAAAGAGCTGATAACAGGATTATAAACATTTTTCTCCTTGAAGGAGTTTTAACTACGTAAGACATAGGCGTACGGACGTCCAGCTGAGTAGCAAAAAAAAATAATGCTCAAACGACTGAGCCTCAAATGATTGTATTTACGCTGAGACCACTTTTTCCCCCATACACCTCATCTGACTTTGATACCCTGCGCGACATCTTTGTGAAAGATCTCAGCTCGATGTTGGAATATGGATGCCCACATGATGATCGCTCGTCGGAGAACTTCCATCTCTTTAAAGCCTCAATTTCAAAGCTTCTAAAGCTGCTGCTTCACAATACGATCGACGAAGGCGAAAGGTGTTTTCACCGAGTTCCTTACCACAGAGGTTCCGTTTAAATTTTTATTTATCTCTTTATTCCGTTAAAATATTTGTAATGTCGACGATGACAAATGCGTGGAACGTGAGGTAATTTCAAGGCTCCCATATCAACACTTAGGTAAGACATACGCGCAGGAATGCTAAGAATCATGTTCGAGAGTACTTTTCTTTTTCGTCCACGCTCACACATACATTCGAATCAAAGGAGAGGGGCACATTCATGCTCGGCCGATATGACCGTTAAACTAAAGGGAATTTCAAAGAATGCTGGCATTCAACATAGTGAGAACCTAATGAAATACTGCTGTGCCAATTGATTCTTCTTCTTCATCCACCATTTCAGGATTAGGCACATTCGACTATTTCGGCTTCACTGTCTCATTCTTGGCCTTCAAAACCCTCCAGCTTTCCATCGTGCTATATTACTTCCTTTCTACGAAACATTTAAAGGAAAACTTCGTGGAAAGTATTTAATTGTTCAGGTTAAATTTTTATTTAGCTGATTTTCATAACAGCGATTGAACTACCAACTCCACTTTATTCATTTCGCATTTTGCCAGCATTAAATTTCATTTATCACGATTCCTATTTATTATGATATTTTCTTTGGTGCCCAGAATGCTGATCCATATCGTATGATGGAGACTGCCATTCCTATAAAAATGCCCATTTATTCATTTCGTCATTTTTCCGTTTAGGATTTTTATCATCGAGCCACATAGTCAATATAAAGTGTTAATTGTTTTCACCATACACTTACCTTCTTAGTAAGTTAGTGCATATCCATCGGGAAAATTTACTATAGATTACTGTTTTCTAATAGTTTTCAAGATATTTATGTTTCTCAAAACCTGCTGTCACCGTGAAGGAAAATGTTGAGGTCCAATAAATATGTAGGTTGAGAGGACGTAGCATCATATGTACACACACCACGTGAACTTTTAAAGGATTTACTTGACTACGTGAATATGCATGGATTATTTTTTCATCCGTAAAAAAATGCCTGACAAGGCTTGCAGGAGATTATTCATATATTCACATTTAATACGGCGAGACATTAATTACAGAGTTCTTTACAGAGACCAACGAAGTATTTACGGAATAAGTATTATGAGGAAAATGCACAAGAGCTGCAGTTACAACTAACGTATTATCTGTCATGTTTTTTTCCCCTCACCCACCATTTTCAACTTCCTTTCTCCGCATACCCCTTACTTGATTCATCTTAATGCTATGCATTATATGTTCCGATTCCGCCCCTTCAAGAGGATTCGAGCCATGTTCACTGACTGCGCCCAGGGGAATTTTCCATTGCTTATTCACTGAAATGAGTACGCGTACCACCGATTTACGAGAATCAATCTCAGGGGAGGGCAATTACGTAACCTCCGGGAGAAACCAGAATGCCTTATTTATAAAATACCTCCACGGCTAGTGATATAACTGAGTGGCTCAAAAGAGATGGGACTCGAACGAAATTTCATCTTCACAATTCACCACCACAAGAAATGGTTGAAAAAAAAAGGTTAAGCAAATGCGGATAATTAATGCGTTGGTACTTGCAGATACTGCTGCACAAATGATAGAAATACAAATAAAGGTAAAGTAGGTAAGGCGGAAAACTCAGGTTCATTAATGTTTCTTTGTTATTAACGAAATGCTAACACCTAACCAAATTGCTATTCACTGACGGCATTAGCTTTTAGTCAAAAATTTATTATTATTTAGAGATACCTGAAGTTGAGCTTTCATTCTTCTATGAAACCTGAGTTTTCCTCCTTCCGCTGGCGATGACCATTGGAGTATACACACAATTTAAAAAATTAGGTACCTACTTTTTAACTGCCCCATTCGATGAACACTTATCTAGCCCTAAAACGAATTGCGATGAACTTTGAATACCATAATTAAGATACAAAGTATATAATATAGTACATTATAAGCATAGTTCATAACTCCAAAGGTCACCATTATAATGATAATCTATTTTTTCAATTTTCAAATGATTAAAAAAGGAATAAAAATTATTTTTATTTTTCTATCAGCAAATCTCGCATTACCAATTGCCTTTTTTACGAGACGAATATGTAATGAGCCTACTCTCATAAATATTCTAAACTGAATAATTTGTACTTTTTATAAATGCCTTAAAAATATTTTTTCGTGACATAATTCATGATTGGAAATTTTCTTCAGTAGTGTCATAAAGTGTTACTAATTGACAGAAACGCGTCTGAGGTTATGTAGTTTTCCGTTCTTGACCACAAAAATGTTCTTTGTTATGCATCTCATTCCCCTAGACAGGCATAAAACCTCAGTGACAACCGAACTGATTATATGTACCTCAGAAATAATAAAAAAAATGTCAACACTTGTCTTAAATTCAGTCGCAAGTAATAAACGATAATTAGCTGTAAAACTAATAGAGCGAAAGAAAAAAATATAAACAAAACCAGCGGAGAAACGCAAGGCACAAAATTACTGCTCATAATGTTCAATGGTAGTATGATATTTAATTTTTGCCCATTATCATGGTTATACTAATAATACACACAACTATTTCTACTTTACCTAATAGTACATTCACTTTACTGTCTAGTGTGCTGGATCTCATGGCGCCTAATGGAAAAATTATGAATAGTCAAAACTCAATAACATTAGGAAAAATCCTTACTGAAAACCCTTGAGGAGTTTTAGAAAGAAATAAATATGCATCAACACCTTACCTCAAATCCTTCATTTCAAATATCCATTGCCCAGGAACCAGCGTGTGGTGACGATAAAAAAGTATCTTCTACCTACGTGGTACCGTTACATGAAATCCGAAAATTCGGTGGATTAAGGATACCTAATTTTGAACCAAACCATAAAATGACCTCAGTAAAAGGATGGATCAGAATTTCACTAACATGAGAATCAGTGAACTACCACCATGAAGGGTCAAACCTCGATAATTGGCGTAGGACGCCAGTGCACAATACACTGCAATAATTCGATGCCTACAGAGGTTTGACATGTTTTCCTTATCCTCGCTACATCCGCCACCCACGTCACACGCCAGCATGGCGGCTTGCGGGTAAGGAATAATGCGGATGCATGTAAATGCAGATGAGAGGTCATTTAAAAACTGCAAGGCTGGAATTTGGGTGATGCAAACTTTCCGCAATTTTCAGAATGGTACACATATAGCAAATATGAAACTTATTCAACAGAAGCCAGAGAAAAAGAAGGGCTCATTCTGGGGATAAGAACTATATTTCGCCGTCGAAGCTACAATGTGTTTCTTTTAGTTTGTCAGTTTTTGGAGATTACTATAATACTTATAATGCAATAGTATAATAGCATTTCATTATTAATATCTGATTGTTTCAACGCATATCGTCCAATTGACTCAAAAATTTACCAATGGAAGAGTTTCGAGACATTTTACACAGTAATCAGAGAACTGAGTCGGAGAACGATGAGCAGTATGCAATACCTGAGTTGCCATATCGTCTGCCACTTCGGAGATATTTTTTACCTGAGAGCACTTTTATGCCCTTGAGAGTACCGATTCTTGTCAAATAAATTCTATTAATACTCATATATATAATTTGCCCTCATCATTTTATTCTCTAGAGTTTAGGCGGGAACCGGAACAACGAGAAGTAAAAATATGCTGTCTAATTTCGGTAGCTTAATCGGTAGCTGAATGAAGCTGAATCTTGACCTGAGTTGGTAAGCCAATGAAACCGCTAAATCTGTAGAAAAATGGTGTGAAAAATCGATAAATACCTACCAGAAAAAATGAACCACACTCATTAATTGGAAATATGGCTTCGACGAACCGAGCGAATGAATTAATGGGGAGGTTCAAATAAATCATATTGAGTTTTATTTGCTAACTCTCTTGTGGATTGATTTTTCGTATTTTAGCGCTACCGTTCCATGCACAACGGAAAACTCGATCAACGAATCATCATATAACAATGTTGGTCTGATTCAGAGGGAAGTAAAAGCAAAAATCAAATTCGACGTATCGGCAGAATCCATCCTCAGGGGAAGGAAAATCTTGATTTCCGTTATTCCGGAAAATGCGAATTTAGTTCTACGGGTTTCAGATATGGCTATTCGAAGCTGATGACATCAGGTGAATAAATCGGTTTAACAAATTGACGACCGTAGAATTTTTTTTCTCATTTCTAATTTTTTTCTAATTCATATTTAGCACTTCTGAGTGACATGGAAAGAAATATTCATAAATATCTCCTATGGTACTTTTAACCACACGCGTCCAAAGACACGTCCGGCCACTCAGGGGGCCAAAATGTGTTTTAATGGCCGTCCCCCCGTTTTATTACTAGTAAGGCGTTTGTCGAATGATGTACGGAAAGAAAAATATTTCATGGCTTATTTACGATTTAGCAAGAAGTGAAGCAAGAAGTAAGATTTAGCAAGGGTGTGATACCTCGCCGCAACCCGAAGGAGTTGGCAATTTGGAAAGTGAATTTTGCAGGGAGAAATGGAGGCGCGAGGATCGAAAAGGCCAAATACGTGAGTCTGAGAAGCTATACATTAGGCCTAAAACAGTGATGGCATGAGTGGCACGGTGTTTTATAACCCACTCTCGGAGAAGGCGAGTTGTGAGACGGGGACTGCGCCCTTGACTACTATGGTTGCGGGGAAGAGATCAGCTCGATGGAACATAACATCGGGAACTTGCCTCGGATTCATTTCCCGTGCTTCGGAGAATGCCTGAAAACGCGACGTGCCCAACGGGAGAGCTTTAACAAACAATGCGCGTATTCGATTCATGTTTTGTTCCACATAATAGAGGTGATAATTGGTCAGAGGAATGCTTATTGAGCATGGAATCTTCATTTTTCTCTTTTAAAGTTGAAAAAGCAGTAGAGATGATGAAAGTTAGATAGAAAACCCCGCGCCTCGCCCGCGAGACGTACCCATAATGAGCGTCAATCTCGGGGAGTTAAGCTGCAGACGGCTTAACTTGAAGGAAACTTATGGAAGGACTTAGGAATTTTATCCTCGGCTATCGTTTGCATCACGGATCAAATAAAATTCCTTTTTCAGTTTAGTTTCGATACGCGAGGAACGAAAATATCAGAACCAATGGCACATAATTTTCAAAGGTCAAGATCCAGAAGCCGGGAAACGGACTATATCTTGACGGATCACGACAGAATAGGAAATTTCGCCGGCAGACATGGTTGCGTATGGGTCAGTAAGTCAATCCTGAAAGACGCAATATGAGTTATTTCCGGAAGAAAGCCACGACGAATTTGCATTCGAATTATGATGTAGTTTAAGTGAGCTTTCGGGCTGAAAACTAATTCAGCAACTTTTCACCTTCCCTACTCGCAAGTGGATGCTAGGGGTGACTCTCGCTGCAATTCGAGCAGTGGCCATTCCACAACTAAACTTTGTGTCTGGGGATCTCATGAAATTAGCTTTTGAGAGGCTGATATTTCCTACACTTAACGATTATTATACTATAGCGAGTAAGAGAATTATGCTCCTTTGACTGTCCTTAACCGTGCATAAATGCATAAATGGTCGGCCCGAAATTGGCGAAAGAGACCCTCGCAGCCCTGACTCCTCATTCAGAATTCTTGCCACACATTTTTAGGCCCTCAGGAAATATTTCTTTTTTGTCCTTTTACTTCAGATCCGCCTCATTCCAAAAATATTTCCTCTTCATCTCCTCGCAATTATTCTAGAATTTTCGGAAACTGACTAATGACAGATGCCTACTATCGTTTGAAGTGAAAAGGAGCAGCAAAATGTACTTACTATATCTGACATATGTTTCTTCAATTTTATAACCGTTGCCTTAAAGGAAAACATATGTTAGGCTATAATTAACTCATTGATCAATTATGTTGAACCTACTCCGATCTAAAACTCAGAACATGTACTGTGTAACTACTAATACGAGTGTTCTAATACACTAAGTTGATCACCAATGGGGACATAATTGGAATTTTACCTTTTTGATCCCAATTGCCTAACACTACGTGATTCCCTAAATATCGCTATGTTTAAGGCACCTGCTGAGGTACGTCAACATTTCAATAATTCCAACATTCCAAAGACTCATAAATCCAATTTTCGTGGAATAATTAAAAATACTACTTTATTTTTCCACTTCATTTCATTTTTATTTATTGGGGCATTTCCAACTTAAAATATTTTTGCTCGTATAGACGAGGAATATTCTTATTTTTACCAGTTGAGCCTAAAGAAACTCAAGCCACAGAGCCTAGCCTTGCCCTCTACATTTATTATAATACTTGATTGTTAGCATTATCATGTTACAAGTTCAGCTGATTTTTAAAAATTTTTTAATGATATTCTGCAGAAAAGCAATTTCCTTACCATTTCCGAATGATATACCCCTATCCTTATGAAAGCATTTAGACAACAGCTGTAGCATCTCATGAAACATAGCTCCATCCTTTAACCTAAGAATTTTCTCATGACCAGACGATACCCAATGAAATGCCTCGGAAATAATAATACCTGGAAAATCTAGATGCCACTATCTACTCTAATCTACTCTCTGAAAGACGGAAGGAGGTTGAGATAATTATGGCGATTACTTGGCTCCCGTATTGTGAAATCAAACACGCCAAAACATTCAACCGAGCATATTATTCATCAGTTAATCCCCTCAAAGAGGAAAGGGAAATTATCTCGCTCTCGTAGTGATTAACTGGATCGCCCGCACTTCCCGTGAAATCAGAAACTACCCCTTTCCTGAGTTTTAGCGATGTGGGCCACGGATATGCTGTCACCTACGGCCTCAGGACGGCAAAAGAATGGTCACCCGCACATTAGATTAGCCGGAGGGCGGACGAGGGTTAACGCTTCCAACCTCGAACCCCTATTCATTGGGAAATAAGTGAAAACAAGAGCAAGGTGCCTTCGCGGGCAGCTCCCTTTCCCTCCTCGCCCCAACTCCAATCCCCCAAGCCCCACCCCCCTCCC
>LYUA01000189.1:403243-414528 GCA_002093875.1 Calopteryx splendens | reverse complement strand
TATGAAGTTGCTTCGTTCCAGAATATATTTCAGAAACCGAAAATTCTTTATTTTTTTCTTTTCGCCTCTGCCGGGGTTTGAACCCGTTTATGGATTCATGCGGAACAAGTCACGGAAAGATCCTCGCCGGAGAAGGGAAATTCTGACTGGAGTAAAGTTGCAGGCATTTCTGAGATTATTTTTTTGTTTTCATGTTTATCAAGAAAAGTATAAAATCATAGTATTTCTCCACGAACGTAATACCTCAAACCTTGAATGTAAAGGGAAATAAAATATGCTCACCGATGTTACTCACAGCAAAGAGCTGTTTGCCTGACTGCGGTGTATATGAAAAGGATCTTTGCGTTCGCCGCACAGGATGACATCAATCGCATCGCAGCCATACAGGGAAAATCCTCCTCCCCGTGGTCATTTCCTTCCTTCCCTCAGGGGAGTATGCCCGGAGAAAACGAATGCTTCCCAGTCCATGAATTCCGTGTCTTCGAAAATATCATGGATGTATACTTAAATGTCCATTATGTACGCTCTCAAAAGAGATGCTCTTTCTGAGCAATCGGCGACCACTTAGAGCATAGCCCACATAGTAAGGAATCATATAATGTGCGTAGGAAATTCAAGTGAGTGGTGTGGTCCCATAAAAAAACTTATTAGTTGAGTATTACTTCAATCAAAATTCCTCGATCATACAATAGGTGAAGTAAGACTGTCCAACGCACAAATGGTGTTAATACACATTCTGGGCATATACGGAGGCTGTTTCCGCAGAATGTGACGTTAGGTGATTACACTACAAAACACCTTTCCTTAAATAAATACTAAATCAACATTTGAGGGTGTGTGTTCATTTTCCTTGGGGGCAATAATCTGAAATTATTCCATTAAAAATTACATTGAACTCTTAATTTTGCAATTAACCATTCACTAATTTCTTCGTCTGCCTAGCCATGATGTGTCTGTAAATCTATTTGGAAGTAGGTAAGGGGGTAAACGCGACGAGGCAATGCAAATGCGGTGTAACACCACACGTGATAGACGAATGCAACTACGATAAGGGGTCAACGCAAAACAAGTATCGGTTATTTTGAATTTTCCTTGTGAAAATATTTTATTCTGGACTAAACAAATAAATATGGAAAATTAATAATGTAAACGTAATCTATGATTTTAAAATCAAATTTGTCGGTGAAAGTGGTTCCATTTTGTAATTTTGTTACAAAAAAGGCGATAATGTGTTCGAATTATAAAAATGGGCATAAAATGATGGATACAAATATAGAAATTAATCTTGGCACTTGACAAGGGGACCCCACAGGGGCAAGGTGCCGTGCCCACGAGCGTGAGAAGCAAGGTCTCCGCGGACCTCAACATACGACATCCTTGCACCGCGGAATTATCAGCTGCAGGAATGAAAGGACAAAAAAGGGACGCAACAGTGAGGATAGGGACCTGAAATTTTAGCACAATGTTGAGGATAAGGAAGTTATTAAATATAAATCAGTTGGTGGAGAGAGGAAATCTAGATATTTTAACGTTGTGCAAGGTGAGAGGGAAAGATAGCGGCGACCATTGTAGCGATAGTTGGAGAGCAATATGCAGTGGAAGGGAAGAGTGCTAGCAAGAGGAAGTGGAAGTATTAAGCAAAAAGGTATGTAGAATTGTATTAAACTTATTGGCAGGTGAATAATAGGATAGTATTAGCAGAGGTAACTACAGAGTCAATAAACTCGGCTCTTATTCAGGTTTAATATATGCCGACGAATAATCATAGAGAGGGAGACGTAGACAGTTTACTCCACCACCCAGAAGAAATACTTGCGGGTATTCCTGATAGAAAATACTAAACATACTCGCAAGCAACTGTTGTCTACGCTTATTTTTCTGCATATTTATCTCACTGAAGAACTTAATGCAAATCTTCAACGGGTATTAAATACGTGGGTAAGGTCTGTTTATTATCTAAAAAAAGGACGAAAATATTTCCATTTATTTTACCAGCCTTGAATGGCTGAAGGCCAAAACAAGAAGAAGATACATGCTTGGTTCGTTTTTGTATTGTCTGTTTCTGCATGAACAACCTAGATATTTAAATAAACTCTTTCCCTTCTGGGAAAAAGTCCAATGTAACGGCGAGAATGACTTCTGACTATTTAATCACCCCTCAACATAGAACTACCATTTATCAAAAATCTTTTCCTTTTGTCGGGGCTTGGCAATGGAACAGCATTCTACATAACATTAAAGATTCTATTTCATTGTTTGTTTAAAAAAAAGGGATTTTGCCACTATCTTTAACAATTGGAAAGGGTATAACATGACATACTCGTGCCTCAGATTTACATATGGTGTTATTTTTTATATTTTTCTTCCATTAAAAATGTATCCGCTTTCTCAGCCACTATGTACTATATGAGCTCTAATATATACGTAGTTTTGCATGTTCTTTGTAGATGATGAAGCCCAAGAATAATAAAATATTAATTTCTTTCATTCTAATGGTGATGAAGGATTAGAGTATTGGTGTGGGCGAATGTAGGGATGGGTATGAGATGACCGAGTGCGAGCTAGGAACAAAGAATGGCCACGGGGATAAAATAAGTTGGTTTTGCTAAGTTGCGCGGTTGTGCAGTAGGAATAGTTTTATAATAAATAATATCAGGTTTAAAAAACACCGCATACATTAGTTGGTCCAGATGGAAAAGGCCCGGATATTCACGGAGATGTCAGTTGCATCATAATATAGTCAGACAATGATTTCGGAACGTCAAAGATTAGAATTTCCCTGGAGTAGATTCAGTTTCAGGAGTCTAATTAAAAAAATCAAGGGGATGAGGAAAATGGTAAGAAAGATGAAGTAAAGAACCGCTGAAGATTACAGCGGGATGAAAAGGAAAGGACACCAGAGTTCCGTTGCTAAATTCTGTGTGAGGACCAGAGGATTGGTACAGTAGAAGAAAGGTGGGCACATCTCAAAGAAGGGTCTTCAAAAGCCAAAAATGAAAAAAAGGTAGGAACGGTAAATCGAAAAAAAATGAGGAACCCATGGATCACAGAAGAGATGATCAAAAAGACGAACGAGAGCAGGAAGTGAAAGAAATTAGAATAAGGAAGAGTAAAGCAAAAAGAAGTGGAAAATAAACTGACGCGAGGAAGTACTAGAGCGAAAGGCACGTGGTGGAAATATCAGGGCGACGAGAGAGTGAATTGACTTAGACAGGAGGAAATAGGTGCACTGCACAGGAAGGTGAAGGTACTGTCAGGATGTCATAAAGGAAAAGCCGTGCACAATATTAATGATGAGACCGGAAAAATTGCTATTGGTCTAAGCACAACACAAAACCAGTGTAATACGCATAGTATGAGAATCAACTAAAAGAAAACAAAGTAAATGAAGTTCTCAGGAAATAAGTGCTTTAGAGAAGGGGGGATAGTAAGGAATGGAGAAAGGCGTTAGATAAGGAATCTACTGCATCGAGGAGAGAGTTTATGACAATGATTTAAATAACGAGCGCAAAATATTAGTAATAACCTTGAAATGGAGTGTAGTTTTGTAGGTTTGGGGAAATTTGGTCGTTGTGGAAAGGGGACAGGTGTAGTTTGGAGGGTTTTGGGTATGGATAAGGATGGAAAAAGTAAGATAGACTAAAAAAAATGAATAAAGAAGTTTTGGGCACAGTAGGGGGGAGAGAAGGTTGAGCGGAGAAATTCATGGAAGACCCGAAAAGTGAATACTGAGGATATGGAGTGGGGAAGGATTGATAAAAAATGTTTAAGAGAGGAGAATGTTGGGTGAGTAAGGCGGGGGGAGGAAAAAGATGGACAAATTGGACTGGACAAAGGGAGGCAGAAATTATACGGAACTGAGGAATGGTTTATTTTAGCATGAGGCTTTACGATGCTTAGTGCCGTTAGGTAGGGCTTAGAAGTGTAGCAGTCCCTCTTTTCCATCAAAAGCCAACTCAAACGGTAGATTATTATTAAAAATGTATGGGTTAATCGATCACCTTAAAGCGGCATACGGCTGGAATTTAATTCAAATATATAATGGGTTCCATCGCGCGGAAATTTTGAGATATCCATAACTTGCATTAAAATTAAATATTTGTAAAGTATAGAGCATTTGTAAATTAAATATTTATACTTGGCTGAATTATCAAAAAAAACTAAATCCAGGTTCGTTCTATATTGAGGTTTCATAGGACATAATACAGAATATCATGTTCGTTTAATGAATAGAAAATTTTGGATTTCCTGAAGATTCTATCCCCTCCACTGCTAAAAGAGTCATCATTCCTAGCTCTGGAAGAAACCGATGACATAATGTGCATAAATATTAGAAATTTTATATTAAAATAATAAGCACTATATGGCAGCTGGCACAATATAAAAAACAAATCATTTTTTGTTAAAATTGGACAATACTGAATTTGGAATCCATATTTGTTCACAGTATAACAATTATAAATAAATTTGTCAATATCAATAGTATAGGTCTATTGTAATCTATAGACTATTTATATCTAAAAATATTCAGGCGAATTAAATACCAATTAATCGGTTAATTTTATGAATAACTAGCGCGTAATGATTGGCAACTGTCAGGAGATCAAATTGGGTGCATATGTGGCAGATGATTTAAAAAAATGATTTCGACATTAATACGGCAGCAACAATGCACATGGGGTAACCGGCGTTGACAAAATAAACGGTTCCGGCGTAGCCTCAGAAGTAGAATACACTTACAGTCAGAATGGAATAGCAATTAATGTTATATGGCAAATAATAAATCATAGATAAAGTGACTACATATTAAAAAAGTAATAATAAATACTTATTGGGGTTTTGATAAAGTGGATAAGGGTGTTTTAACTTGATTTAGTTTAGCGATATTATATCGCAAGCTTTGAATATTGCCACGCAAAACTGACTCTCCAGATTACTAGAACTAAATCAATAGTCTGGGGAGAAAGGCAATAAGAGAGAGAGAGAAGCTACCAGCACTCCCTCACTGAAGGATTCCAGGCAGCAGGAGCGCAAACGAATTAATTCTATTTTTGATCATATCGATCAGGGAATTGTGCGAATGCTATTCAGAAGGAAAATGTAATCACCTAGTGCAAACGATACAACAGCACTCACCGCAATACAACGACGCCCCCTCACAGACACACACACACACCCACACACTCACACTACCAAAAGAGGGGAGGTGACATGGCGAGGATAACTTTGAAGAGGGGGATTTCACAGGCAGGGAGAAGTGTGGCGGAACACGGAAAGGCATCATTTGGTTTTCTCAACAAACCAAAAAAATTAGTTACATTTGTACTCAATCAAATGCAATGCCACTTCATTTTTTTACGTTCGCAAAATATCAGGAGGCTATTGTGTAATGTGACGTTGTAATAGTATATAATGTACGGTGGTGTTTGACATTTGTTACAAGGCGTGACATAGAGATCATAGGTATTACAGAAGTTAAAAATAAACTTGCGACTAAGTACTCTAATCACTTATAAAATTATTTCACAATCACATCAACACCCACGCAGCATGCTCGATACTTTCACATGCGATGCCTTCTATTACTATGCAAGATACGGACGCTAGAGATATAAGTCTATAAATATTTTAATCTTCCCTACGGCCAGCTTCATAGATGGAAGTGACCAGAGTAACCTTCCGCGAATGAGAGGCACTAATATCTTCGTCCAGTCAGTGGCCCTACGCTCGTCATTTGAAGGGGTACGATATGAGAGGGTTGGGGCACTCTCCAGCAGCCTGGTACCACTACCAAGACGAGCCGAACTGTCGTTGAAGAGCAATGAATCAATGCTATAATGAACAAGGACTGGGAAGACAAACGCTGCTGGAAGCAAGATACTTTTAATTGGTGGCATTAACTGCAGTGTCCCACAGAGAAACAGACATAGGTGACATATGTGATTTGTAGCATTTACGATGCTTCTAATCTATCGCAAAGAAAAAGAATTTTCAACAAAATACCTATCGTATCACGATCGTGAGGAATGACTACAATGTTTCGGAAAATAATTGATGAAATATATAACACGCTGAAAATTATTAGAAGGCGATGCTCGACAGCTTACATACCGTGAAGAGCTGAAGAAATATTTTCTGGCGTGTATTAAAATTTATTATTGAAAGAATGGGATTGACTCCACGTGGGTTTTAGGGATGAAGCTCACACCCAATACCTCAAGGAGCATTTATTTTTAAAATTTAATCAGCGTTCGTAGAGGTTTCCGTCAGAATGGCTCCGGAGATATTCCGGAGTCCCCCATGCGACTCACAATCAACGCGGTGAGAAAAATGTGTTTCCATGGGAGCATGTTCGACCGTTGGGCCTGAATTTTAAGAAGACGAAGGAAAAAAAAAACAAAGTAATCGTCGGAATTTCTCACGGTCCAAATCAATTCTACGACTTTAAATTATATTTTAAATAAAACCACAGTATATAGTCTTTATTTTTAAAAGACTCTGAGTTCTAAGACGATAGTCCTACAATGATTATTTCACGGGGAAGTTGCGGTGCTCTCTCTCCTGAATTATCGGTTTAGTGCTGGCGAAGGAAATCTTACAGTTTAAGGTGTGCGGTAATGTTTCACCGTAGGAAGATAATTCCACATTAAAATAAATTGATTGAATGAACATTCAGTAACATTTTTAACCAGGTGAAGCCACACTATCGTCCATAGCGTCAAACTGAAATGTGGAAGTTGGGAGGTTTTCGGTCCCGGAACGAAAAACCATGTTAGGGAGAGAGATAATGATGCAATAGAACCTGACCCATTGAGGAAATTTTTGAAATGAACTCCCCTACTTAGGAGTTAGAAATGAAGAAGCATACAGAAGAAGAGAGGAGGAAGACACCTGTATATATGGAGCACTTTACGGAAAAGAAGACTGTTCGGTCACAACATAAGACAGAGTGGATTGGTTAGGAACATACTCTAAGTGAAAATAGAAGGGAGAGTCGGATGAGGAAGACCACGGGATTAAAATATAAGATAATTAAAGAGGTAGGCAAGAAGTAAGACCGACTGTAAGAAGTAAGGGAATTGACATGCGGTAGGGAAGAATGGAGGGCTGCTGTCTACCAATCTTAGGATTATAAATACTATGATGGCGACAGCGACTTCGTGATCTACCAGGTCTGCACCTACAAGTTTATATAATGACCACATTTCTATTGCAATAAAATTCCCTTGGGTTGCAGTCGCATTCCGTCCGGTAAAGGGACCACTGAGGGAAGAAAAGAGGCAAGAGATGAAGAAGGTTGGGATGAGAGAAGGGAAGGAAAGAAGAGAGGACTTGGCGCGCGTCCATGAATGGATGAGGGGCCTGGGGTGGGTTGGGACACACTCTGCACCCTCTGGGGGCGAATGGGTTGTAAGATGGACCACGACGAGGCGGGTGGGGGGGCCCAGGTTGTTAGGAATGAAACGAAAACCTTTAACCACCACCGCTCCCTTAACATATTGAGATGGTCATGAAACTTCGCACCAACTGTTTGACATTTCTTTCAGCATATATGCTTTTTTCATTAGGTAAAGCTAAAATACCATCATATCGAATACGTGTGAATGGTAATTTGACTGAAATATGGCTATTCAATGAATGTGAACTTGAGACCTAATATGTTGGGGAGCCACATTGGTTAAGACAATATTTTATATTTCGGAGGATAAAAAACTTTTATTACGGACAAAACCTAATTGTAACCTTTGGCATGTAGTGCTTACAGGAAAAATGTTTACATCTAGCTGATTTACAATTTTTAATGAGACGTAATTACCATGTAAGCTACCGCAGAATGGGTGTTGACGTCAGGTTAAGCTACTAAAAGCTGAATTTGTGCATCATCTGCTCAATTCAAAGACCAAGGAATTTGTAGACATAAGCTATGAAAGTTATTTATATTGGATTTATTGTTTGACCAGAATTCGAGATTGCTTTCACTTACAAGCATCAAAATGAGGAGAGTCAAATTAAAAAATTGTTCCGATTTGCTGCACTAGAAAAATATGTGGAATGTGCAACCTAAGGTCCTCGATTTACTCAATTTCAGGTTCTTACCGGCGAAATTAGTAATAAATGTACGTGCACAGTGATATTTAAATCGTTGAATTTCGTGTCGTACTCTCTGTTTATGACCATATGCAGCTGATTTACTTCAGAAATCAGTTCACAAAACCGTCCTTTTAACCACGTAAAATTTCCATGTGGCTACACTACCATTCTTAGATATTCGTAGGTTCTTACGGTGGAAATTTCATTGCCACTAAGATGTATACAGTAAAACTACCGCATTATTTAACCAATACATTAATCGCTACGTTTCAACATCCCTCTCAAGCCCGCGACTATTTTTCTGAAGTTTATCAATTCCGCATTCGTAATCTACAATCGCGATTGATTTAAACAATCGTGCATGCTATGAAGGTTTATTTTCCGAGATTTTGCGCACTTTTCACTGTTCCAGGTCCTGAAATCGTTCTTTACCCTCACATAACCTTACAAAACACGTCTAATCCTACCCTCAGAGAGAGAGAGAGAGAGAGAGAGAGAGAAAAACGTCATCCCAATTTTGTAGTGCATCATATCGTCAGGGGTGACTTTAGGTGGGGGGGGGGGACCTTTGGTAGTTTTAACTTTCACACTCGCATGCACACTCCAGGGGATATTTTTATTCTTATCCCAAGTGGGAAGTGAAAATTAAATCGCTGCATGGCTTGGTTGGGGAGGGGGGCGGGGATAAAGAGTCCCCGGGACGCTTCGGGAGGCATGAACTCTAGCTACTACGCCACTGAAGATCGTGACTGTAATGACATAAAATTTACGAATGAAAAGACTTCATACTTATGATTAATCGCCTTTTTGACATCACCTACTTCACTTGTACATGCATTACCTTCTTTGGGGGATGTTTACCACGGAGATTAAAATGAAGCACACGGGATTTTACGGGCATGCTTTTTAGTCCTTACTTTAAGAAGATAGGGGTCTGTGAACACTTATTAGCGGTGACTAACAACTGTATCCAATAAAATTCTTAAGATAAAAATAAATCAGTGTAATAGCATTTGAAATCATAATGCTGACTGTAGGTGCTTCCATTGTAATTCTGAATGTCGAATTTACCCTCTTTCAGAAAAAATAAAAATTAAAAGTCCTACACCGATGAAATTACCCTTTACGTAGATACCGTGATCACATTTCCATGGAAATCAAGGAAATAAGTGGCAGCTTCTTGAAGCGATAGGTGTAGTGGTAGGCTCAGTGTATAACAATTTCTTAATTTTATTTAGGTTCTCCAACGGCCGATGAAAAATATAAAGGAATATATTCAATTTCGACTGGCTATCAACAAGTGCTAGTTACATTATAAATTTGGAGTTCATTAATTTGTCACATCTCACAAGAATGTTTAGGATATAGAAATAAAAAAATGACCATTTAAATCATAACATGCACTCTTAACCTAAAAAAATTCATGAAAAGGGGGTGTGGAGATAAGTAATTTTTTTTGTATTCTTTGACTGTGTCTCAAATTTACTTTCTTAGGCCACACCAGAGGATAGTTGGAACAGAATACTTAGGTAAGAGATTGATAAAAATTATTTGTAATTAATAAAATTGGATTGGGTGGAATGTTACTTATTAGCTGCCATATCCTTCCAACATAAAAATAACCCTTTACGACTGAATTTGATTGAATGTTATTTAACGTTACCAACAAAAATTATTTTTTAATCCAAAGGCAATCATTTGCCTCACCCATTACTTCATTATTAAAATATTAGGCCCTTTACACTGAAGTTTTAACCTTTAAAACAGGCAAATAAAAAACAAATATTTTAGCAAGAAGTAAAAATTAATCATCCAAATTGTTTGCTCCTTGAGATTATTTTACTTAGAGGCACCATAACATTCTTAGAAAAGATATTGAACCTTCCGGGAGAAGACCTGCTGAAAAATTACCAAGAAGGGCAAATAAAGTGCGCGCAATTCTGTAGAGGGAAGGGTATCCACCATTGCTTGAAAGTATTTGACAATGAAAGGAGGGGGTTTGTGACGTCACATACGTAGAGCGTATGACGCGTAGCTACATGATGGAGAGGGGGTGGGGAGGGAGAGGTTGAGGGGCGGAGATGCCCACACCAAACCGTGAATGCGGCCAGCCTGTGCAGGCCGAGGGCGGGGTGGGCACGACTGCTTCTGGGGCTTCTGCTAAACACCTCTCATTGGAGAAAAATTTAGCGGAATTTTAAAGTACATTTTGCGTAGTCGATAAATTGACGAATTATCATGGTGTAACAAAGTACCGCGGTCAACCATGAGGCTAAATATTTACAAATGCATGCCGAGTATTATTAGTGTATTTTAAGAACTTAGAAATCTGCACATTGCTTGGAAATGAGAAACTTTAAGCAAGCATGCAAAATTTTCAGCCGTTTGTCACACCTCTGGAAGACGAGTGTGATGTTGTAGGGCTGAAAATGTAGAAACCAGCAAAAACCTTTAACCCAAATTACGCGGCCGCGATGCCAATGATGGAGAAGGTTCCCTTTGGGTCACACTAAATTTAACACAGCTCAGAATGGTATTATGCCGAAGATTGGAATAAAATAACTGACCTCTTTAAACATTCTGCGGAATAGGGCAACCAGGGCTCATAATTTCTTTGAATAACGCATTACTAACGTCATTCCAGCCAGTTATTTCGACAGTTTGTTACTGAAGTAAGGTCCCATTTTTCTAGGTTGTAAACTATGAACCGCAAACATTTATTCGTAACAAACAATACGTGGTAAAAATACGAAGCATGTGGATGAATATATCTGCAAAGTAAATTTAAATGAAGAACTTAGTGAGAGTGAAGCGCAACTAATTTTGCTAATGCATTTCTTTTGGTGTTCACATTAATACCCAAATATTATGATATTTCTACAATGTTCCGGAACCTATGATACGATCGGTCGAAAATCCGTCGCACATAATTTTCTTAATTAATTACATATACTTCTTCACTTAAAAGGTTTTATTCACGACGCATTTCGAATTTTTGTGCGTTACCGTTGGACCAGTAGGTGCGTTCCTCCCGATCCCCGTATTTAAAAGCTTGGAGGGGAGAATGTGAGGGCACGAGGTGTAGACGGGGGGGAAGGCCACATCTTGGGGTTGGGGAGGGGGTGGCACGGCAGAAGGTGGGTCACTCATGCCAGAGGTCGTTGTCATTAAGAGGGTTTTGGGGCAGGGGGGGG
>LYUA01000189.1:357578-380161 GCA_002093875.1 Calopteryx splendens | reverse complement strand
CCCCGGCCCTCCGGTCAGCAGTCCAGCGCTCTAACCACTGGGCATCCACCCAAGAATATAAGTGTAATAGTAAAATAAGCAATAATCCCTTCATAATTTAAAAATGAAAAAAAGGTATTTGCTACATTTTCGAAAGAACAATAAGTTGATCTTTTTGGCAAAAACAATTACAATGTGTGATCTCTGAATTCCACGGGAATATTATAAGATTTAAGATTATTATAATTTTAATAAGATCGCTGTTGCCTTCGGAGATTACTCCTTCTCGTAATTGACGACATGAGCATTGAATAGACCAAAATATACACTAAAACATGGTTTTTTGGGCCTCCCAATGGCAATATATAAGGTGTTAGACTAACTGCTGATGTATTATTTCTAATGATTATTTTTTCATCATTGGTGTGAAATTTAAGTGTCCTTTGCCTAATATTCTAGTACACAGAATATTAGGAAAATATTTGTATGAACTGATTGAACTCAAAATCCTGAAAACGAGAAAATATATATTTTTAGTCACTGGGTCCAACAATAACACTCACTTCTCCAAGGCCCTTAAATTAATTCCTCAAAATGTTTTGGAGTGCTAAGCAACCCGAACGCTTCAATACAAGCTTGCCATCCCCCTCATTTTCCTCCCCGTCTTCAGCGAGTGCTGAAGCCGTCAAATCGCCTTCTTTTCCCTCCGAAGGGATTTCATTTCAATGCACTGGATGTTAAGGGGAAGGTTGCTACATAATTAAAGTTACATCGAGCGGAAACTCCCAGGAGCCGAAATTACTTTTGTTCACTCTATTTTTTTTTTAGTTTTCAGTAAAATTCTAAAGGGATATTCTCCACTTTGCGCCAGAAGGTCCATGGACACGCATTTAAACGAAAAAAATGAAGTCGTAGCCCACACAATTGCTTCTTCTACTATTCCATTTCTTCCTAGCACAATAACCTCACCAAATGGAAAATACCATTCCAAAACATTTTCCTCTCCAGGGATGCGCCTTTCTAAATTTATTTTTCTCTTACAGAGGAATAAAATTTACCCACGTGGGTTCTTCGATGCTTAGGATTGCATTACGTTCATTTAACATACTCATCCCGTTGGATAATTCTCCAAAATTTGAGTCATTTTCTCCGACTCCTCCAATTTAGTTCTTTCTTTCGCGACGAACATAAGAATAAAATGTTAAAGAAATTCATCTCTCGGTAAAATTAAGTCAATGACCTTTGCCTATTTTGAAAATCTTTTAATGACGTATTTTTCTCTCGATATCAACTGACGAAATTATAATCATAGTGAAAATTTTATTGAAAAAATTTTCGGATGATAGAAAAAGAAATGAATAATTACAATTCTTGTTCCATTTTGAATCTCCCATAAATTGTTCCCCACAATTAAATATGGATTTTCAAATTTTCAAATTTGCGTTGAAACTACTTTTAGATAACTCAAGAAAAATAGCTTTCAAATGCTATCCCTTGAAACAAATGATGCAGGGCCATTCACATGCATGACGTTCACAATAATTCAAACACGGTTGAGACTAAGGTGGTGGTTATAAATAAAATACTAATTAACAGCTGTTGAAATACGTTTCTAAAATCCATTGCTGTTTATACATGGAAATGGCATCAAGGCAAGGGCGGGGTACAGTGTTAAAGAACCTATCGGTCGTCAGCAACGAATGACACAAAAGACACGCAACCAACAATAAAATTGATGATTATAGCCCCCCCCAAATTTCCTCGAAAGCCTTAAATACTTCTTATAAGGGGTATGAGTTTAGAATGAATTAAAAATATGAGAAATAACGTTTATCTACGCATTAAAATTTAAATTATTTATCCAGTCTTTTATTAGATTACGATTCACAATCAATGGATCAATCAGTCACTAAAATCTATCTCATGAAATAAAAAAACGCAAAACTAAGTAATTTGGTCTCTTATATGACTTTAAAACGTCTGAGACAAATTGAACTCTACGAAGTTTCACTGGATAGATTGAATCTCGGGACCTCTTCACCGAATACTCCGTAGGTAATTATAATTGGTGGGCTGATTGGGCAAAATCTAGAAAAAACTAATTCCAACTAATAATATGCGCACTTAGCATGAATTTTGATTCCCCCACTTCTATAGCACGCACTCATAATAGTGATAACTTCAATACACACATTATTAGACTAGAGCAGCATTTGGAATTTGAAAAATAATACTGAATAACGTCTCTTGCCTTTGCAGAAGAATAGAAAACCTACGGGTACAAAATAATCAAATTTATCATAATTTTTAGTAAAAGCGACTGTGATGGTTGAATACTGAAAGAATAGAGCGTTGAAATAAGATCGCAATGCGGAAAATTTCGTCGAGGAGGAATATTTAAGATACGCACTTGGGCCCCGTAAACGGGGATGTAAAATCTAATTTTTGAGGTTATCTCCCCCAAATGAACAGTGAAGGTTAAATCACATAATGAGAGTGAAATGTGAAGGGTTTTCGGGTAATGGACGAAGGAAAAATCGATGCTAATATGCTGGGAAGAAGGGAAGGAGGATGATGAATGAAATACGCTGCGGACTACCGGCAGGGTACGGCTGGGAGAGGCGGGCCTACACTATGACACGCGATGATCATCCCCATGATTTGGTTGCAATTTAGATATGGCGAGGAAGGAAGGAAATACTTGAAACCCCTGGGGCTTTGCCAACCCGGCCCGGATTTTACAATCTCAAGGAAAATTTACGAATAGTGTATACGGTCACAAAAATATGTCAGTTTCTCCGTATCCTCAAGGAGACAATATTCATCAACAAACGAATTGGTTCCATACTATGGGACCTACGGAAATGAAACATGTTTTGGTGATCACACAAGTACATTTTTCGAGGCCTTTCATATTCTCCTAGAACATAACTAATCGCAGCCAAGGAAAAGTGTAATCTACACTCCACCCTTGACGGAGGAAAGAGGAAAACATCTCGAATTCTTGGTCGTATTGAGATTAATTAGCTGAAAGTACGATTACGAATGCATGAGTATGAACGAGTAAAAACTGCGAAGGTCTTATAAATAAAATAAAACCTGTGGTATAGTGTTGCCACATTAAATTATTTTTGATGGCCTACACGTTTGCTTTACCAAAATTACGTACACAGACAAAATTCACCGAGTCACCAGTGCCAGCCATATCTTCAACTACGAACTTAATGGTAATTTTGAATTGAGAAATAATGAATTAATTCTGTACTTCGTGATTTAGTGCTTTTTGCAAAATCCTACTATTTTTAAAAATAAAGATATGCACGGTAGGCCCATGTTTCGAAAATAATTTGCTATTTCTCTTCCAATGATAAAAACATGGCTTTACGACCAAATTGCCTTAAATTTGAAGACAATTTATTGGTTAGATATGGTAATAATGCGCTGTTATTAATGGCGATAAATGTTTTAAAAGGTTCGTAAAATTCGATGAAATTTCTATTTAAATAAATTCCGGGAGAGAAATGAAGACGTAAAATCTCTTTTAATGCACACAAGTTTGCAATTAAAATGTCATACAAATGATTAGTAGCGATGATTGGTGCCGTGGTGCCGTGTTTGTTATTGGCAATCAAATGAACTAAATGATAAACGGAATACTAAAGGGAAGATGTGAAGAGGAAATAAAACATACAGAGCATATTAAGAAAAGAATGCCCATAAATATTGAGCATATTCAGTTGCACAATGCAGCTGTTCGGTAAATAATTAAAGACAACATTTTACGCGGAAGATTGGCGTTGAAAACGTAAATTTAGTGTAGAGAGTGGATAGAAAAAATATCTCTCAGGGCGTAGGTAAATTAGAATTCGCTAGTGAAGAATGAAGGCTAAAAATTAATCAATTTTCGGGTGGAAAGAGTGACAAACTAATTGAACGTGGTTTTCTTGCATTATAATTTAACAAACTGATTATCTGCAAAACCTAACAAACAAAATATAAAAATTACAGGACAAAACGCGAACGAGATGACAACTACAAAAAACAAAGGTGAAAGGCAGCACTACGATACACCTTGTTTCCTGATAGAGGGCATAAATATAAATACGCAGCATTTATTATGGACTTCAATTTATCCGTTAACCACTGAATATTCATATGCATATGGTGGCTCCGAATCGACCAATAAATTAAACTGTGCACTATATTAAGCCACGATTTTAAATACATTGTCATACTCATGCGGTCGAGGGTAATTGTTTTTAGGAAAGTACATACATATGGCTATTAAAACACGGACACAACATAGTTAAAGTTTATTATTAAGTAATAAGTAATATTTTGCTAAGCTATGCTAAATCCCTGGTCCGTATTTTTCCTTTCCTCCGATAATATCAGCACATAGGTGAATATTAGTCTTGAGGATAGACGAAGACGAAACAGAAACATACAATAAAAGAAACTATTCAAAGTTTGTGCAGATTTGAGGCAATTCTTGTCGAAATCCTAGATGGTGGGCCTTCCGGAAAGTATGACAAGGATGAGTCCTTCCAACCCCCACAACTTGAGACTTGCAAATTTCCTAATTTCCCCCTAAAGCCAACAATGAACCAAAAACCTTTCCCCAGAATCATCCACCAGAAATCTTTTGAAATCTGCTACTGAGCAGACCGTCTGATTCAGATTTTATATCCTCCCAAGCAAGACCTGTCTGCCCTGGCAGAGATGAAGTCACTCAACCACCTAGGACAGGATAGCAACCAATTCTGGAAAATGGTCGATATTTTTGGTCCAAGACAGTATAAAATACACAAACGCCGACTCAGTGGCACCACATCCCATCTGCCGCTTCCCAATGACCCCAATCCCAAATTCAAGAAGGTGTTACCCATGCTCGCAAAATGACCGAGGGAAGGACTGTGTAGCACACTGAATTAGCCACACATTCTCAACCTAATGCAACCACGCCACAATTTGCTTACTTCCAGAAATCCATAAACCTGAAACCCTTGGGACAACCTAGCCATCTCTAACCGGAACTCTTCCAACGAACGTTTGCCGTCCTACTTAGATTTCCAGCGTCAACCTCTTCGCGCCCAACGCCCCTCATTCACCCGTGATTCATTTCATTTCTCAGAAATTCTTCCCAATTCCCCAAATCCAACACAAAAGTCTTCATGCCCACAGTGGATGCTATATATCTACACAATTCCTTAGCCCATTGAGTTCCATAGCTCATCCCACTTCCCGCCGAGATGCTCCGTAACAGAGACGTCTTCCTCCGATTTCCTTTCACATCTCGTAAATTCATCCTCACCAACATTCATTTGTCTTTAAAAAAATATTTTTATGACAAAAAGCAGTATCTTCATGGAAACCAGAAAGGCACCCTCCTATACCAATTGTTTTATGGGAAAACTCGGAGCTTCTCGCTGCCCAGACACTACAACCTGAACGGCGGGTTGTGTGGGTTTTAGTAAAAAAGAAATGGTAATTTGTTGAGAGAGCCAATATGTCTACCGTATTACCTAGTGCATACTTTCTCTTCGATTCTCATTCTCGTCTAAATATGCAAGAAATAAGTATTCCAACTAAATGAAAATTTAAGAGAGATATTTTTTTATTTAAACTTAGGAATGATCGAACCTGTTGCAAGAATGAAATCGTTATTCTTCCCACCTTGTTTCTTTCTACACTCCCTCCTTCCCTTCAAGATTCTCATTTACCTACCTACGCTCTGAAGGATCTTCTTTCCAACCTCTCTCTACATTTGTTCCACGTTTTTGCTCATAATCTTTCACGCAGAGTTTTCCCTTCTAGCATGTTCTTTTCGCCATTTCCTTTTCCTACGCAGTGAAGAGTTTTCCCTTCTTATCGAATTTCCTTCTGATGCAGTTGAAAGGCGAAATATTTTTAGTCGATGCCTCAGCTAAGATGATATAAAAGTATACTTGTTTCCTCTTAATTCTCATCAGTGCAACTTAAATATTACAAACAATCATTGAGACAGTTTAGGTATAGTATAGCATGGTTAATACATCTAAAGCCAGCTATCTTTTCATGCATGGACACACAACGTGTATAAATAACAATCTCTAGAACGAATAGGTGGAGTGGTTTTCTATTGGGTGGAGCACCTGGCTTCTAACCGGAGTGCCAGGGTTCGATTCCAGGTAAAGACTCAGGACACCCACAGCTTCACCCAAGATCTGTGATTTCTCGGGTACCATGTCATCCTGAAATATCATAAGCGGCAGAGGGAAAGGAACTGCCCCCCCCCCAACCTGATGAGTGAATGTTGGGCTTAGTAATGGGTGAGCTCTACATTCCACTATCATACCTATTTACGGCGTTTTTGAACTAGTAGACGTCTGCACTAACATATCTCCTAATGAAATTTCTTTCATAAAAAAATGACATTTTAAATTACTAAAAATACTATACTCCACTGCATGGGATAAGAAATGGGAGAGTAACTTCTTTTTAATACATGAAAAAACTATTTTACCAGATCGCATTTATTTACAATTATATACATTTATACAATTATTTAATCAAATTTGCGATTCTCAAGAATATAATCGGTACCTAATTTTCGGCGTACACGATGAACATTATTAACATTTATATTTTTCTACAAAATTTGTTATCCTTTAATTATGTGTTCACTTAGACAAATGCTATTTTTTTTGAACGATTAAAAAGCAATTATTGCAAGCCTTGAAGACTCCAAGCTCAAAATCAAGCGATTGGATTCTTTTTTATGGTTGATATCCTTGTTACTATATGTATTGATTTTCCTCAAGCGCGCTAGCAGGGAAATATGACGTTTGGAGTCATAAAACGTATCAGCCTAATTATCAGTACTGCGACTTTAAGCCTAAGAGATGTTCTCGATAACTTGATAAATGGTGAACAATATATATTCAGAGAATTATCATTCAACTAACAGACGACATCTAATAAACACTGTCAAATTTGTAAAGAAGTAACGGTAGGTACACTCTTCCCGATATATTTTAAACTGGTGCATGAAGGGACAACAAAACATCCGGAAGATTTATGCCAATGCCTGAAAAATTAGATCATCGTTTTTTTGGAAATATAATGTGTACGCATTCCCCCAAGACATAAAAGGGTTTATGATCAATGAGGTCCACATAAGAAATAAAACATTTCTATATTCATCTTAGGCTTATTTTTTGGATGAGATATTACATAAATTTATTTATACTCGTAACAGCTTCAATAATTTAAGAAACTTGATTAAGTATTTTAATGGAATTAAGTAGTTAAGTATTTTTTTTATGGATTTAATCGAAGGAGAGACAATTAGAAATGGCCATAAGACTTGCTTAAAGTTTATCAGTTATTGCCAAATCAGTGAATTCGTTTTCGTCAGAACACGGCGTGGATCATCCGAGCACACGCTAGTCCCGAAGCTCGAACATTTCACGCTCATTGGGGACCCTGAGATACTAAACATTTCTCAGCACACCGTTGACTGGGGAGACGTGAAATGTGTGGCACCTAGTGTGAACGCGATAAGCTCCATCGATCCCCATTGTCCGAGAACAGTGTGGCGGTGATTGCGGACGAATAAGATTGCCAGTCATGCCTGCCGTAACCCATTTCCGCTCCCTTGAGACGAAATTTTGCTCTTGTTAGACCCCATTTAGAATACGCGTCCAATGCAACTGATATGGCCGGGAAAAGTCTCACTCGTGGTGCCGAAAGCGTTCACCGTAGGCTCGGCCGATTCGTAAAAAAATAGGCATGATAGAACGGGAAAAAAAATCACCTAGATAATTTTAGAGCTGGATTGGGAATTATTAGCGAAGAAAAGACTGAACAACCAATGTAAATTATTGCAAAAAAGGTTTATTCGGTTGAGTTCACGTTCAAAATTCAGTCAACTTTTGGCGTTTCATCTTATTGTCCCCGACCGGAGCATAAACGTGAATTTATCTGGACAAAAAAATAAGGGACTCTTTATTCCGTAAAAACTGTCAATGCAATAATTAAAATTACAATTAAATTTATTGTGCCAACACAGACGTCCATCAACTGTCTATTAGACAATTGGAGCGTTCATTTTTCACTTCACTATCGTAATGTCCCCATTCCTTGCACCTCTTTCCCACGCACGGACGCGTTCCGAAAGTATATGCCATTTTACGGGATGTGACAGATAGTTGAAGCTATTACATCAAAAAGGGGAGGGTGTACATTGGAGCTTAAAACAATTTGAGGGAACGCAGCAAGAGTACAATGAAAGCAGGGGTCGGCAGGAGATCTTTCACGAATGGTGAACAATGCCGCCGAGAAACGTTCAGGTCACAGCCGACGAAGTCACTAGTGCATTGGAATGATCTTCTCCATGCTGCACAAAATCAGGAATCGGCTGGCCACCGAAAAATCGGGACTCTCTCGGGATTTGAATCTTGTCTCTCGGAGTGAGAAACCAGCCAGCACCACTTTTCATCTACATAATAACCTGCAAACCTCCTCAAGGGTGTGTGGCATGGAGAAAGTCCACGCCAGGCATGCACTAAAGGAATAACACTATTCCAAGGGGGGCCATACACCGTGCATGGTGTAATTTCCATAATAATACGAGTACCTCAAGCGCTTATATCAATTTAATTAACTCAATAAAGATGGATATTATAAATAAGCTAAATCATTAATTCACGATCTAAATAAAACAAACCCTGGAATGTTACGACAATGTCATCAAACCAAACCGTTCCACATTCTATTGAAAATTGATTACGCTAGGTTATAGAATCGTCAGACAGATTGCATATAAGTAAATGTATTAGGTACATGAATATGTTAATGAAAACGACATGGCTTCCAGATGATCATTGAGAGGATCACTCAATCGTTCCGCGGCCGAGAACTTGATCCAAAGTTCGACAGATGGGATGAGGATGGGAGAGAGGGTTTGGAGATGATCACGGGGATAAAGGAATTAGAGGAAGGGAACTTTTTCGAAAGGTTACCTAAACCCCGGACTGTTGGCCCACGTGCCGGCCACGACGTCCGATGGGTCGCTTAGATCGGAGCCCACTAGAGTCCTGTTCAAATTGGCGACGGGAACGGACAAATTATAGCCGTCCATTAAGCAAAAGTGGCCCGCCTCTCCAGTTCCACGTAGAGGGGGTCAAAACCAGTTTCGTCCCGGGGATTGCTCCGTGGGAGGAAATGAAAAAAAAACATTATAGGATATCAGCTGATAAATACGGGGGTAATTTAACGCGGCCACCTTTAATGAGGCGATTAGAGTGCTCTCCGCCAATCCCTCATCCCTATTTTGGGGATCCCTTCCATCACTTGCCTCGGGTTTTGTCACACGGGTCGCTTGACTGATTTCTCCCGATATCGGAGTCCGAGAGGCACAAATGCGAGCGCCACCGAAGAACTACTACTCTCCCTAATGAACCCCGGCATCACAAAGGCGGGTGATTGAACCGATCGCCTCTTGTGAAACGCCCCAAGTGTGTGAGCTCATGGCATTTACCTAATTTATCTACTAAGTATAGCCAGAAGTAAATTTGTCCAGATGAAGAACGCATAAAGAGTTAAATGTTCTGGACAACATTTCTCCCGGAGTTCTCACATGAAATAAGATCAGTACAACGCTCGAGTTTACCTATTTTTCCAGCTAAAACTCCAGGGTACCTACTACTATTTTTCTAACATATTTGCCGAAGACTTTCACTTGACCTAAAAACTTTCACATGACCTAAAATTTTTCACATGACCTAAAACCGTGGCGCTGGCGGAAGGACTTGCGTATTCTGGTGTCTCCTACAGCCGTAAATTTAATATATATATATATTAAATTTATATAAAATATATATATATATATTTTTTTTATATATATAATAACCTAATATACGTACGAACGTATATACGAATACAAAAAATCGTGTTGTGATCTGCATTTATCTCAAAGTGACGTATAATATGTATGGATACGAGTAAGAACCAATTTTTGAGGCTAGGTGTTACTCTCCCAATCTATTTTTAATACTATCTTTAGGACCTCTTCATTTTACAATAACGCTGTCACAAGCTCTTTCCCCTTCTACTGTGCGTTACTCTGTGACTACCGTTCATTAATGCCCGCTATCTTTCCATCTCAGCTAGCACAGATCTAACATATCTACATTTCCTCTCTCCCTCTCCTATATATATATAATGTATGAAAATATAATAAATAAATAAAATATACATATATATATATATATATTTTTTTAGATAGGACTTCAGGAAACCTCCGTTCCTCAGAACCTAGTGTTCTCGAAACCACACTGCTGGGCCATCCCTCATGACTAGATGCAAAAATAAGAGATCGGCCATTGCCAAATTCCCCCTGCGAAATGAGGCCGACTCGTCACCCTCCCCACCCTGACAGGCCAACGACCGCGCTCTCTATCTGGACGTCACCTGCAAGCTCCGCTCCTCAGGATCGCTTTTTAATGCAATGCGATCCCTGAGCAGGGCACCCTCTTCCTTCCACCTACCTCCCGATAACCTTCTCCCCTGAGCGTGGGTCGAACCTCTGACCGTCTCAGGAACACCCGGCACTCACCTGCGCCATTCCTGTTACGAGCTGTAGGTCAAACCACTGACTGCCTCTGGGTGTTTTGCCGCCGAACTCGTCGCCGCGTCCCGCCAAAGGAGCCCCGGGACGTGGGTCAAGCCGTCCCCACCTCGTCGTACTTGCTATGAGTGCCCTTTCCTTCCATCTTATTCCCTGGTGCCTGACCCACTATGAAGATTAAATTTTAGCTACGGAGTCAAATGAAGGCGCCTAATGGAGCACTACTCTTTTATCCTGTCATACGCACCCACCAAATGATGTTGCGATAGCTAACCACGCAGCAATATTTTGAAGTACCATACGTATAAACTACAGTAGTGGACATTCGAAGCGAGACATCATCGGATATCCGGGTCGAATTTAAAAATATCCCTATTTTCGCCAATTACGGATATCCGGATAGTGGACGAATATTAGGGAATGAATCTAATACTAAATCAAAGAAAAGATTTATCCCTTGAAGTAAACCATATCGAAGTTATTTTGTCTCCGAAGTATAAATTATGTATAACTATATTTATTATGTATTACCCCTGGATATAAAATAAATTTAACTTGTAGTTTCTCACCTGTGGAAGGAGAAATAAAGGATCATAATTAAAGTTGTAGAACAATAAAAGAACTAATTTTACATCCAGACCAAATTATGCAGCTTCTTGCAGACATATCACTCCGTGAGTTTTATACATTTTCGTATTTTAAATGGCGATATTCGAACTCCTATGGTTCTACGAAAATGTATGCTTAGACACGGCCTTAAGAATAGAATGACAAACCGTAATCTCGAAGAGAGAAGCCTCAGGCCACACACAAACTTTCACTCCTATTGAAGGAGGAGAAGAATGAAATAAAGGTCGTAATTAAGGCTTTCGAATAATAAAAGAAATAATTCCACATCCAGACTAAATTACGGATATGCGGTTGCGTTTCTGTTAGAACAGTCACACCGTGTGTTTTTTTGGTATATTTTCGTATTTTAAATGGTGATATTCGAGGTCCAGTGGTTCTACGAAAAGGTAATATTTCCACTCGATGAAACAGAAGATTTTTCCAACATGACCAAAGCGAAATCTAATAATAAGAATAAGTAACTATAAAAAAATAATTATAGCGAGTGAAGTTTGGCTTCCATCCAATCCCTTTGGAGACAAACTGCGTTTAGGAAGAAAAGGTGAACACGCGATGCGATAGTACTAATGAGGGAATTATGAAAAATTAATATAGATCATTTCCGAGATGTCTTTGGGAGCTTCGTGGATTTCGATAAGTCATGCCACCGAGTAAAACGAGCAAAGCTGATGGATATATTGTGGAGTATTGGAGTGTACTAGAGGTATGGAGAAAAACCTGTACATGAATTACCAAGAACGAGCTAGTGTGGAGGAGGAGAATTCGGCACGGGCAATGATGGGCGAAAAGTATTGCATGATTTCCAATTATCGCCATTACATCTTAACTGATTGTGAGGCTATGTAGAGGAAACGGTAAGAGAAGCGGACTTTATTTAGGACTTAATGTGGCCGTGGAGCTGATTAAGTCCCCCTTTAAAGAGGATTCCTAGATTTATAATCTATTCTTCATGAGGAATAACATTTCTCAATGCATAGCAGTAATAACATCTTCGTGATGAAATACTGATGATGATGACGATTTTACGGCCCAGTAATAAGTGCTACCCAAACTTGTCAAGAATTTCAGCATTCCACCAAAACCGGTAGCAGTTCTTCTTAAGTAACTTCTACCGCTGGTTGCCACTTGGTGTTTATTTCAGCTGCCAGTGTTCCGAACGGCATATTCGTGAATTCAAGTTCTTCTTAGTTTCCGTTGTCTTCATTACACCGTGTTCTTGACCGTACACTTTGGGTAGCACCTCGTGCGTCATAATGTAGTTTCCAATTTATTTTTAAATAAAGCTTATGCTATGCATTTTCATTTTTTTGGGGAGTGTTGGAAGCAATGGGACAGTTGAGGGAGAGGCGCACGAATATTTACAATCTAAGTCGCTATAATCCCTTGGACCGGCACTGGGGGTATTCCGCAGATCAGATTTTTTAAGGTTTAGGCTTGTTTCTAAGAGATCACATCTCTTATTGAAAATTTTGCCATCTGCTAGTCCATACAATGCCCCGCAAATAGACGTAAGGGCGTAGAGTCATTTTAATTAGGACGCCAATCATGAAAAGATAGAGAAGAAAGTGATATTTGTATTATAAAGCTAAGTAATTAGAGGGATAAACGAATTCTCGAGTGTATCCGTTCGGCAGCCAACTCTTATTTTGTCACCACTGTCTGAACATAAGGCAAGTTCAGTGCCTGGGATTGTTGATTACATGTTACTAGTAAAAATCGCTTGATTTATACCTATGTAAGGGGTTTATCTATGAATGTTCGCGTTTTCAAGACATCCATGGCAAATTGATCCCGGTGTGATCGCGCATTTAGTGTTCCCGGTCGGAAGCTAATAAAATAATGACACTTACGATTAAGTATTATATCCGAACGCCCTCAAACCCATGCAAGAGTACATATAGCGCATTCCGGATAATGGATGTGGAACCCCACGCTGATCTTATCCCCTCCCTCTGAAACAATCCCCCGCTCGGCAGTACGCCCTCCCGCTGCTTTCAACCTTCGGAGGCGTCATATATTGTCGTTCGAGGGAATGGGATGTTCTCTACGTCGCGACGCTTAAGAGACCAAGAAGGAGTTTATGCGTATCAACGAACCCCCACTGGCGCTGTCAGCGGGAAACGCAGTTGAAAAAGCCAGCGACTCGGAGCGTAAGAAATTTACGCCACCAACCTGGGAACTTGGATGTAAAGAAATACTTATCACACGGATCTTGAGCTCGATTTTCGTCAGCCTTCGGGTAGAAAATGATGATGCCTTCACGAGTATTCATTTTGTGTAAGTATAAAATCAAACTTAGATTTACTACTTTGCAGTTTTCTTATTTTATTTTGTCAATTTGAAGGTACAGCGGATGAATGGAACTTTTATATTTTCGTACGATTCGTTTAAGTTTATAAAATAACCTTATGCCTGGTTGATGTATACGGCCCTCAAAACTCTTGCAGAATGCCAGACCCTGCAAGTATGATGAACGGTCTTCTAAGTTCGTCCAGATTTCTGACCAGCCTGTAACATTGGGATAATGGTTTTCATAAAATAAAACGAGTCAAAGACCCAGGCGGGATGTGAGCAACGCACGAGAGTATCTAAGCATAGCAAAATTAGAAGGAAATAGATTATTTCCATGAATCCTTGACTCTTTTGGAAATGTAAAAATAAAGCCTCTCAAGCCGCCGAGGGTATCAACTGCTTTGGGACGTTATGTAAACAAAACGAGTCCTCTTTTCACGCTTCCGAAAAAATCCTTCGCACGCAAAAGAAGGGGAAAAGGAAACGTAGGGCAGCTGCTATGGCTATTTTGGCAACTCCCAAAGACCGTCTCTTTCTATGAAAACTGCATTCCGCTTTCCTTCAGCGATAGTCGAGGAAAACCAATGACGCCAATAAGACGGATTTGACCGATTGGCACGCCCGGATGGCCTCAAATTACCACTGCGGAACATGTAGCATAACGCTTGTGTATCACCTTTGACTTGACTAGATTAGAGCACACATACGTGGTGCCGAGTTGACGAAACCAGTACCTGTTAGCTGCTTTTTTTGTAAAAGAAAGTGATGAAAATGGGAAGGTAAAACTAAATGTGTCAATGGATCGGCAAACAATCGACCAGGGTGAATTCATATTCCAGAAACCACCGATAAAGAATGAAGAAATATAGTGAAGAGTCGCGCGGCTCTTCAAAAACTGGAATAAAAATAAGACGTCACATTTTTACCGTTAAAACTGTGGTAAGCGGTTCTGGAGACACGAAACCTCGAGGCTGGATTCAGCTTACTACATAGGAAGCAATGTCGCGGTCTTCCTTGAGGCATCGGAGAGAAAATTAAAGCCTGCAGAAAGTTCAACGTAGGTCTGCTCAAATACTAAAATATTTTGAATAAAAAAAACATGAGGTCATAATATGTGGTATTGCGGGGCTAATCTTGCATTTTTTTACCATAAAGGGCAATTTTCAACGTCTCTTTACTGGTCTACTACATACCTGGGGTAGCCTTACGGTCGGAGGGCTTGGTTTCGATCTCCGGCGACTTCCGGTGAGCAAATCACGGCACTTAGTGACATAGTCCTAACAGATATATTAAATAATATTATATGATCCAAAACACTCCAAATATCCTTAACGGAGATCAGGTCACGCCCACCAATATCAATTGATCTACATTTTGAAGTTCATCCAATTGACGAAAGATATTTGGATTTCACTGCACAGACTTATTCATTAAATACTTTAATGAAGCCATTATATTAACAGGAAGTAGAGCTGTTCAATATTATACTGCATCAATAATGAAATATCGTATATGTGATGACCATGAGTACGGATTTTCATGGTGATTCCGGTCCAATTGGTAATGCTGTTACATCATATGAAGGGAGATGTGATCTTGGGATATAAATCGTACGATATTACATTTGAGCTAGGAACAATCGATATAAAAAAATCATGGACAATGACTATTAATATGTTTTCAAAACAGTCTTGAAATTACCATTCATGCATTTCATCAATGTATAGCAATTAAGGGTTGAAAATTGCGATATCATAGAATTCGTGGAAAATTTTTTAAGGAAGTAACGATCCACGCATATAATTATTTTGAAGTGATTAATTATGTTAAATATGCCTAGCATAATGGCTACTGGAAACAAATACGGAAATATTTTCGGGTCCCCACAACGGAACAATCTGCGGTAAAGCTAATTAAAGAACTCGGCATTGTGAAATGCAGAAGAGATTTAATGATTATGGAATGCTGCTACCTTGCTCCTTTCAGACAGCATTCTTAATAAGGGTCCAGGGTATGGAATTGAGCAAAAAATACGTTTATTCGTGAAATAAAGATTGCAATGTGAAGCCTGACACGATAATTGAAGACTAACGACCGAAGAATAAACAAAAAATTAAAGCAGAAAGGAAAAAATTCATGTGAAGGCATTTATTTTGGGATAAGGCTGCTGTTAGACTTTTCGTCGGTAGAGTGGACTTGAGTTTAGAGACTGGTGCTTATTTTCTGTTACCTGATCGTATTTAGCAAATCTTTAAAATAGAGCTAGCATTTGCAAGTAGCGATCGCGCCCGGGTCTGCCACAGGAATTAACATTCATCACTTGGAGAAGCTTCAACGTAGGTCTGCTCAAATACTAAAATATTTGAAATAAAAAAACATGAGGAAAAAATATGTGGTATTACGGGGCTAATCTTGCATTTTTCTACCATGAAGGGCAATTTTCAACGTTTCTTTACTAGTCTACTACAAACCTGGGGTAGCCTTATGGTCGGAGGGCTTGGTTTCGATCTCCGGCGACTTCGGACACCTATAGTTTCACCCGAGCTGTTATTTCGAGTGTCTTATATTTCGAAGAAAACACAGGTGGCACAGGAAAGAAATGCAATACACCTCCTACCCTGATACTTTGTGAATTTTCCACGCCGTAATATGGTTTAAATATCATATCAACATTTTGGTTGTTTACCGTGTTTTTCCCCACTATTTGGATATCAATTGTAAGCTCATTATGCTTTACATTATATGATTCCAAAAATCATTGCCTCCCTTTGGTTACGTTGATGCGTTACGTATTAAAACAAGGAAAAATATTGAGCTGAGGGAAGAAATTAAAGAAAAACGAATAATGAGCGAGTGTGGGACTGCAATATTACTTTCTGCATAATGCAACGGGAGAAAAAAAATATATTTTGCTATTTCCCATTTATAACGAAAGAGAGAAATACCAATGCTTGCGCGCTATTCAATTAGGATTTTACTACTATCCTCCCACTTGATCACTGGCCCCTTCTGGATAGGTTAAGAGAAAACTTCTCGGGTTCTCCCACGTGTAGGTATGTATTTTCTGCCGTTGACCTTAAACCTCGGCCACAACCTCGCCTCTTAGGACACTTGGCATGTTGGACGCCCTGGAGGAGGGCTCATGGTGCGCGATGCAGATGATTCGCCCTTTTAGACCGAGAAATGTCATAATAAATTCTCAGAATCCGCCGATAATACTGAGTATAGCAATAAAAAAGATTTACGCTTCCACTGGTAATTACATCGTGAATGGATTGCAAATATGTAAGGTATATTTTGTGGATTGGACTAAATGCGCCATACAGTTTGCATTGCAATACTTCAACGGGACATTTATAGATGTAGTTGACGATCTAAGTTTATTCAGGGACTCATGACTTTTCATGTGAATATTTTTACGTCCAGTCACGTGCCCGTTTTGAGGCAGCAGAATGTGGATGCTTGAGATACAGCTCACCGAACACGGAGGAGCTAAAAGGTTCTTTTGATAACGGCTGAAGGAAAGGAGAGTAGGAGAAAGGAGAAATCTGATTGATCCTCTACTCGGTAAAGCTTCCCAAACCTTCCCTCCTTGGAGTTCGGCATCGGTCTCCCAAGTTTTGACTATTTTTGCATCTATTTTTAGTATCAGACATCGCATTCAGCGTGCAGCACTCTCAAGCATAATCACTGATTCCAGTAATAATACTCGAATTACCTTAACGGTAAGATTAAAAATACCCGCCTTGAAGGATGACACCCTCAGAATTCTAGAGCAGCTAAATCTGGGTATGGATGTCCCATGACCTTTTCACTGCATAACAGTGAGGAAAAATTATTCTCTCTGCAAAGTTTAATCGGGTTTTTCCATTTAATATTGTTCACTCAATTAAACAAGACTAAACTTGTCAAAAAGAGCTGTAGTTCTTCACTGGAATATAACCTTTAGAGATCAATTTACTTGAAACTGAATGTATACTATGAAAATAAGAAAGCCTAAAAGCAACATAAAATATGAGCCATAAAATAATTCATAGGCTTAAGTTGATTCGCCTGTGAACTCGGAAACCAAGAACTAAGAGCTAAGAACTTAGAAATAGATTAAGGTAGTTTTAGAAAAGTTAATAGAATGATTCGTGGATTTACCGCTTAATAATCAGTATCTCATAATAGTACTGAGAGGTATGAATATCAATAGAATATATCAGGGAAAAACGAAGAAAGTTGTTCTTTCGTAGTTCAAAACGCCATCATGAAAGGGAAATACTACAAAGTTGCATGAAAAGAGCGTCACAAAAATATCACGATCAAACGAAGAATCCATGACGAGAGCTCTCCCTTCATCGCTACTCCGCTACCTAAAACCATATGCATGCTCAAATTATCCTCAAATTACCTAACCATTCTGATAAGTAGCATTCTTCTCATTGGCTGCTCTTCTCTCGTTATAGGCATGTACTAAAATTAGCATAGGTCAGTCATGAATGAAGAGTAAATATAATGTTCCTGAGGATTCAATCCCGACAGAGATTTCTGCCGGCATCCTTTTACCCGCAATCCTATTCGATATCACTTGTACCATCTTCATTATTTCTTATCTGTAGAGTTTACCCTTGCTCCATGTATTTCATATATATATAATTATATATATATATATAATCCACATATTTATATTTCACGACTCATTTTAAAATCCAGTCTTTGGCAAATACGCGAAGAAAATATTACGAAATAATTAATATAATCCGTTGCTCTCTTATGCTAACCACATATATCACCACTTTAATATATATTATATGAAATATATTATTTCGTGAATATATATAATATTATGTATTCACGAAAAATACAGCTTGTATTTTTCGCGAATATTCTGCATTTGGCCACATCTGCCGCAGATCTAGGCATACGGTCTTCGACCACGGCGTAGTCACCCGACAACAAGTTAATGAGATCAAGAATATCTGCCAACATTTAAAAATGATAGCTAAAATTCCTCCACGGACGATCCCACACTGCAAGACTACTGATATCGAATACAATTCCACTTTCGGCACGGTCCGTCTATTTGGGCCATTCCATGCATGAATGCGCTGATTCGCTGATCAGCGGTAGCATCAGCGCGGAAAGCATTAGACCGGCAAGAAGTACACTTCCCTCGGAGTTAGAGTACGGCCCTGGTCGATACGCGAAAGCCCTTCCTCGTCTGGAGGGCGAATGTAAAGAGAGAGAGAGACTCCATCGGCTACCCCTGACACTCCAGAAGAGCATGGCTCTGCTCCGAGACCGCTCTAGATACAGTCAAATGTCAGGAAAACTACGGCTCTTTCATATATTTAGTCAAAAGTTTCTTTGCATTATTTGACATCCCTTCATCTCTCCTATAACACTATGTCAAAAATGTTCAACATCCTCCACTTTATTATTAATCATTACCTTAATAATAATCAAAGCAGGTGATAAACCAGTGACCCTAGGGTTGAGTTCTGATTTCCGAAAGGATTTTGTGATAATTGTAAAAACTATGGTCTTTAAAATAATGGAGCTTAAATTTATGTATATACTTTTTCAATTAGCTTACTGAAATTTGAAATCGGGTAAATGTAAAATATTAATCGTAGCGTCGTGTCTTTTTTTCTCGCATTTTAAAAATAATGATTAAGAATGCTGGACATTATAGCTTTAAATAATAGAATCACTAAAAATTGAAATATTCGCCGTCTGGATACATCATGGTAGTAGGAAACAATTCAAAATAATATTTGTCTTAAAAAATTCTTCAACGATCATTTCCTTTACGAAAAAGTAGCTCAATCCAGAAATCAAGAGAAAGCTTGAACATTTAAAAAAAAGCCTTTTTTCACATGTAAAGATAGGTACATGGTCAGGATATTTGAGAGATATCAAGGACTCAATTCAAGCCTAAATGAGCGGGAATCAGATACGGAAGATTTCTCCTCCTTAGAAGTGCCACTAAGATCACGGTGAAACTATTCATTATTAATATACATTTTGAACAGACAGTTGAAATTTCAGATGCTTTATCTGTGTCACGCACGCGAGTATCTTGTAAGATACGTGGTACGCACAAAATACTCCCGTGAAATAATTCAGAACATTTAAAAAAAAGTAAATACCAGTTTGCAGGAGTGGACGAACTCTATTAAAAATTCTCAAACTATATTTCTGCTTCTTTCACTCATTTTTATAGAAGTTATCAGGGTTTGGTGGCAGTGAATGAATGCAGAATAATGAGCTGGAAAAATTACTGGCAGCCCTAGACAGGGAATAAAGTTCAGTTTTTCGTAAAAACACAATTACTGTGAAGCATGCTACCGTATACTAGAGGGCTATTAAGATAAGGGCAGCACAGCATCTGATGGGAAGGTCGATCGGCTGTGAAGGCAATGGCACCATTGGATGACGGGTGGGCTAATTTCCTACACCGGGGAAATAATGCAGCACGCATACGATTGCACTATCTACTATATTTATGAATAAACGCTAAATTCGCAATTATTTTGCTAGGCGAACCAAAGAGAGATTTTCCATTTCCTAGGAAATTAAAGCTTCGAAGGCTCTTGATATATTCAATGAGAGGTAACGCATCATCACAACTTATTCGGTAAATGCTCATATTGCAATGGCAACGTTCATCCATTTCAATAAACTAATCAAATTGATATTATATGAAAGATTAAAATGAAACAGAAAACGTCAAAAATGTGTACAGTTTTTAATTCTCTAATGATCAAAAATTCTACAATATAGCATGGAATTTGTGAGAAAAATATTTTATAATTTTCAATAAATGTCAGTAATATATTCTAATACATAGCATGATAAATGTATTTAAATTCACAATTATGCCACATTAAGGAAAGACAGCCTGACGGTACACCTTTCATTCGAATATAGTAGTTTGTGTATGTTTCCATCATTTATTCACACTCGTACCATCTCCATCATTCAGACACCTTCTAATTTGTGTCTTTTCCACAACTTACCCAGAGAGAAACGCTCTCTAGAGAGGACTACGTTCCATGACAACTGTTCCACTAAGACCATCCTCCTGCATTGCATCCCCTGCCTGTTTGCAAGGGTCGACATCCAATCCCACTCGGAAACCTCGGTAAGCAGCTAAACACTTCCGGAGGGGTCAGAAGAGGGCGCGAGGCAGGAAACTACTCCCACTTATTCCCCCACCCCACCCACTTCCGAGGGACAGGGGCTCTCGGTAAACCCCTTGACCCCTGAAGGTCAAAACAGTCCACATCAGTACAACCCACGTTGGAGCCCAACCCCCTTCACTTTTTACTCTCAAAGGATTTCTCAACGCAAAACTCTATTCCTTTGCTAAGTGATCATATAAATAAGGTCCGAGGTTCAAGCCCTCTCCCGTGTAACTTTTTCTGCTTGGAATTTGCTTCCTTACACATTAACCACTTTCCTTGTTTAGTCATTTTATGCAATAGCAATCCCTTTCCGTATTCCTTTATCCTAGTGAAAAAATCCAAAAAACGAATACAAAAAAAGGACAAAAATACATCCTGAAAATTTCGGTGACACAGCCACCTTCTTCGGCGGGAGCAAACCCCTGTCCATGGTAATTTTTTCTGTTTGGAATTCGCTTCCTTAAACATTAACAACTTTTCTTGTGTTGCCTTATTATATGCTGCCAATATCTTTCCATATTCCTATATTCTAGTGAAAAAACCGAAAAAAACTAATACAAAAAAAGGACTCTCACGCGTATTCTGAAATTTTCGGTGAAACAACCACCTTCTTCGATAGGAGGAAAGGACTGAGGAGATGGATGAAAGGATAAAGGGAGGAAGGGGCGATGAAGAGGAAGCAAAAGCCTTGGAGGGGGAAAATAAGTTAGGGAGGGGAGGGTGCTTAATGCCTGACACTGATGCCCGTGAAATTAATAGCGTCTAGGAGCTAAACGTAGGCCTGCTCTACTGTAGTTTGCCTAAGTGGGGTGCCGGAGGGCGGAAGGGACCCCTGAATTGGGAAACTTTAGCGATCAATTAAGGGATTGTTATGGTTAGAGGCGTGCTTCGGAACTGGGAAGATCGGGGAAGAGGGTTTGCAGGAAGCGATGTTCTGATATTCTGAAGCGAGTTCATTCTGATATTCAGGGGTGCGGTACATTGTCCAATGTAGAAGAGGAAGGACAGGAATGGAACTCCAGGAGATAAACAGCATCACTGGAAGCGCAGGAGGAATAGGCGACGATGGGAGTGTGGGGAAAATCGGGTGTGGAACGGATGGAGTTGTAAAAATAGGACAGAATTTGCATCTTACCAGAATTGCTTTGGTGTGACTATGAAGGAGGGCGAAGATTTTGTAAGCGGCTTGGTGTATATAAGAAGGTTTCAAGGGTTAGCGGGGCGTTTTAAAAGGACAGAGATTTTGGTAGAACGTTGTTACCTTGAGGTAGTGGTTTTTGAGGATAAGATAAAGGCCATTTAATATGGATCTAAGAGATTCTATGCCAGGGAATTAGGTGGTACAAATAGACAGGGGGGTTGTCTGTGCTGGAAAATTGTTTGGGAATGAAGGAATGCTTTAGGATTTTTTAGGAAATGGTGCAGGTTTGAGAGGAATTTCTCTAAGAAATCGGGGTTATTGCAAATTCGTCGTCTGCGGATGGAAAGCGAGTAAGGGATTGCAATGGAGGCATTGTTGTATATTGGTGGGTGTAATGTGGACGGAGGTATGGGATTTGTTATTAAAGAGTGATATATTGACTTCAAGGAGTGTGATTTTCAAGGAGGAAAAAGTAGAGGTGAAGGTAACAGAATGAAGATCGGAGGTCGGAGATAATGGCTTTCAGGCATCTTGTGCCATTTGGCCCAAGAAGGAAAATCCCTAAACGCCTTCATCTCCGACCTCAACGATAAGCTACATTGGAAGACAGGGATAAAACCGGATAATAATATCATTACTCGTGCCAGCAGGGTGTCAAAAAAATAACTTTCCTACTAATATGAAAATCGAAAATAAATCATGCTTTGTAACTTTTACTAAGGGAAACAAATACACTCGATTGTGTCAGGCTTGA
>LYUA01000189.1:306444-316527 GCA_002093875.1 Calopteryx splendens | reverse complement strand
TTACAAAGGAATTTTCCGTGAACATACCCGCATTATGGGATGGAATTAAGAAGAAGTCCCTTTATTCGAACATGCAATACGCTCACCGGTCGCTCCCTGAACGAACCACCAGTCACGCCCAAGCCATTGCCCTTCAATCAACTTGGCACGTAATCTGCCTTATACGTTATAAGTGCAGTATTCTCCTTCTCCTCAGTACCTTTTGTGAGACACCCAACTGACCATTTCTATCCACATAAAGTTTACCGTGACGCAATAACCTCAGCTCAAACGCCACATTGGAGCCATCAAAGAAATAGAGTCTGCATTTTTAAGAGTTACGGCAATTTCCATTGGTTGGAAAGAACGAAACGGACAAACACCATTTCCTTAAAGCCTTTAAAAGTTCAGGCACAATTCTCCCATCAAAGAAACGTTCTAGTTCCATGAATGGAAGGGAGAGGGCGTAGTGAGTTTAGGATATTCTTTCGAGAGCAAACACAGACGGCTAACTTAATGATGCAACATCAAAACATAAAGAGAACTGTAAAGACGGTGAGGAGGAGTTGGGGAAGGAGCGGTGACTTTTCATTCAACGATTCTGCTTCAAATACCCGTGAAGTGAAAAGGCCAAGGGTAAAGGCTTTGGTGGTAAAAGCATTTCCCAACCACGGGATCATGGGTATGCAGGAAAGGAGAGAGCCTATGTGTGCCTCGACCGGGCCAGAAACTACGCACCGCGATCGGATCGGTCCGCTGAGTGTCGACGCCCACCATGAAGCTTGATTGCATCTAAATGTAACGTTAGGCTCCAAATGTTTCACCAACAATGGAACTATGATCGAGAGAATAAAACAATGATCTTAAAACTTAACTGTAAGATAAGATGAAAAATGAAATATACAAATGATTGCGGACAATTTATGATGCGAGAAATTTAAACTATAGATTAAATTTGTCAAATTCAAGTGTGACATCGTGCAATTCGGATATCCATATTAAATAATGAATAATTCGTACTTTTATACTATTTTTATTCTATAATAATACCTAGTTGTATATGTAATTTCCCCAATGCGATTCAGGGTAACAGATGGTAACTCAACGAAAAGGCAGGTAAATGTAAATTATTAAGACCATGTGTAACAGATGATGTGGTAGCCTGCTAGATATCGCAATCGCTTATTGATTTAGGACGTCTTTTTAATATAGAGTCCATGCTTTTGGACGACGTCAGCTAAACCAGACATTGCGGTGCATTGGGTAAAAGATACTCCATGTAGATACCCCAAAATGTCACTTGGAAAGCAAACGATCATCATTAAATCATCCGTGTAAAGTGCAGATTTGACCTATCATAGGGTTTGTCGTCTGGCCACATCTGTTAAACTAACCTTCTGGTAATGACTATAATCTAAATTAATTAAATAATTGCACTTAAAAATGACCTTTTGATGCATTGAAATTGATTTTTCCGGACCTTTTTTTATCGCCATGGATGGAGGGTTTGGAATCCACAGTAAAAAAATTATCTACATCCAAGACACAACTTGTAGATCACCACAAGGTCCGGTGTCTTTAGAAAAATCACCTAAAATATGTAATTGAAGCTAAAAACGAAGAGATCGTACATTATGTTAATTAGAGGTGTCCATCAGCAGTTATTATAATTGCTAAGATAATATAATTAATAACATTAATGTTAAGATTAATTTAGTACTGGAGTCAATTTCTCGCAATGCATAATTATGATTTAATTAGCCTATAGTGTGGTGTCCTAGTCATTCCCTCGGCATCAGAAGAAAGTTTTATTGCTCTCGATGACCGATTCCTCGCAGCCACCCGTGGCATTGTCTGGAAGCGGTGCTGAAGTCACCCAGCACGGACCCCGAAGAAGGAGAGCCGACAATTCCGTGAGGAGCCTTGACGGCCCTCCCATGGTGATGCTCCACCCTAAAACGCCATCGGATGCTGTAGCCGACGAAGTATTAGATATGCCATAAGGGCGTCGCACGGAAACACTTCCCCAACTGTGGCCTTCTCCCGTTCATTCCATTCTCCAACCCAACGAATCCAGCGGTTGCGATGCTCCCCTCTACCAGCGTCCGCGATCTTTGGGTGTCTCGCTACACCCGTGCTATCGCTGGAGGAGAGACTCGGGCCCCATTTGGAGTTATCCTTTCCTTTCGAATGGACCAATGCCGCCGCTGAGTTTCTCCAGTTTCTTCAAATCCAGGGGTGCCGTAGACTAGAGCTGAGGAATATTGCGATGCATTGGCTGCGATGCGTTTCTCCGGTAAGGATTGCGATGTAAATATTTCCGGGCAATAATGTATTTCAGTTATCGATCATCCTCATGAAGTACATCGGGGTAAGGAGGGGCACGTGCAAAATATCGTATTCATCGATAGAATCCCATCTTTTTCTCATCTTCACCGATGTCTCCCACACGGGACACAATGGGGAACATACCGACGAACCGCCTCACCGTTTCACATAAGAACCCGGTGAATGCAACGTCACTGATTAGGATATGACAATATTTCCATTTGCTTAAGATATTTGAAATGGCATCAGTTTTGAGATACCCAATTCTAAACTCAATAGGATGATATCATTTCAACATAATCCATTGGCCGTAATCAATTTGTCGATCATGCCCGATCTACCGGTCGATCACCTATTTGTCTCTTATTTCATCTGCGAAGCATGAACTAGGGTTGAACAATTGGATGAAGCCAGAGAAGTCTGACGTCAACTACGCTATCAGATGCAAGAGGATCATTAGATGTAGCTGTTTAAATCTACGGTGAATGATGGAAAGGAACTGAGCGTAGGTATTCACTTTTTCCAATCGATCGGAAGGTATGTAGACGTAATGGTGCAACTGAAGTGCTCGGCCACATAGGCATCAATCAAAATATCACTTAACAGTCACGCATTCGAGGATGGAACTCTGAGACTCAACGTGAGAGTATAGTGCCATCACCACCGAACTTCTCCGAACCACTTTAGAAAGATACTAGAGCCATAGAAAAGCAGAAATATTTTTTTTCTAACGGACAATGTTCACTCAAATAGTTACCGAAATCGTATATATTTTAGCAATTTACCAATTGACTTGACTGGTAATATTCTCCGGGCACCAGCATGTCGCATAGAGGGCTTAGGAAACGATTAACGTGCTGCAGAGCAAGCAATTACTGGTTTCGCGAGGCTTTGGCAACTTCAACATTCCCATTTATTAAGAGCGATCCAGCACGAAAAGTAACAAATTATAATTATTTTTTTGTTCTAAGAGTTTAATTTCCGCTCATTTATCCAAATATAACTCGTTTAATTCTAGATATCGTTTTGAATCCTCTTCTATAATGAATGACGTGTTTATAGTGAGTTAATAAAATTACTTGCGCAAATTCAAGTGCATCCAGTGATAGCATAGGCTGTAATGACTCCACGCCACTGGTGAAGAGAAACACGGTTTTCATATCTCACTATTCTCTAGACCAAAACAGCAGTGAGCCGATTTTAATTGACTATAACTCATAATAAAAATAACCAACCAACGCACGATGTGCAGACCTTTTTACTCATAATGCCTGCACGGGGAACGGGATACCATTCCAAATAACAATTTAACCATCTCTTTGAAATGAAACATGATTAAAGGATGGGGGCAAAAACCATAGTATTTTTTTTGTGTTTATGCGACTTGAAGTTAAAGAGAAAATACTCCCCCTGATTTTCAGGGCATTAGTTAGTTTTATGATTCACCTCGTACACCACATCCGCAATTGCTCACCATGAGCACTTTGCCAGTGAGTCGCCAGCAGGTGCCACATGGAGGATGCCCCACTTCACCCTAGAGGGAGAGGCTCCACCCTTGGTGAAATTCCTGCAACTAACGTTTCCCAACCAGCTGCAAGGTAACCGTTGAGAACGGATGCCGGCATGTATTCCTAGGCAACGGTTACCGTGGACTGAGAAAGTGTGGTGAACAAATAAGATTAAGTAGTCAATGAGGTAGACCAATTGATCCAGTGTAGGTATATTTATCGGTTCGCTTATAACGACCAAGATTCGATTTAAGGGTGGTGTAATTTTGCTATCGTATCCCAACCTCCATTTGAGTCTCGACTGGGAAATACCTGAACACCTAATTCTATTTGAATAAGTCCGTAGACTCGGATATGATACTGAATGAACCATAGGCGTGTTCCGTTTAGGATAAACTAGCGACGTGGAGTCGAGTTGACTCTCTCTCTTCAACCCGTTTCATATACCGTGTCTTTCGTATGCCAAAAATTACCACACACAGCATTAAATGGCGCAAATAACCTCGGTAGTTAAGCGGCTATCCTATCACAGCTAATTAAACTGCGAGACCATTTCCGAATGTCAGAGGGGAGACAAAGAGGAAATTTTATAACATTCCGGTAGCGAGAATTAAATTTGTAGCCATGAAGAGGAAATTGCAGGGTACCTTTGGGAATAATTCATGTGGATACTGTTTATGTAGGTAGTTACCTATACGGTTTCTCTCCAGTGTATCTAATTGTAAGTTAAGAGTACAACTGTTGTCGACACGTTGTTTGCGGTAAAAATTGAAACTTATAAGCCGTTGGTCCTCAATAACATGCATGACACGGCCACAAATTTGCTTCCGTTAATGGTGGGAGATATTATTACATTTAATCTACCGATATCGGGCACAATAGATTTCATTGCGCTTTAGTTAGCATACCCTAACAGTTGGGGTGTTAATTCTGACTGAACCAAAAGTTTTAACCACGCCACCCAAACTGCCTTACACTCAATCCAAGCCTCAATCGGCCTGTGATTTGATTGCATTTTAAATAACTGGCCCTTGAACAAATGACAAAATATGAAATTAAAAGTCTCCTTTCCATCATATTGTCAAATTTTAAATGCAACCTAGGAAACGTTTATGATTTATTATCAATTTGTGTTAATTCATGAAAATGCAAAGCTAAAGATGGTGAAAATATTTACATATACTTCAAAAGAATGCAAAATGACAGGACGCAAAATTTTTCCTCATAGCTATGAAGTACCTACGTACCAGCTGGCCAGACTCGGGAACAGTTCAAGGTGAAAGCCATGACTTGCTCTGAAGACCCAATGAACAGAAAAATACTTATGCTCTGCAAAATTTTACAACGTGCCCTAAAAATATCCTAAGTTTTTTGCAACTCTGACGAATTTTAACGATTGTGATAAAAACTGGGTTAAAGGAGAAAAAAATTAAATGCATGAATTCCAAAAAAACAACACCTGTAAAAAGGAAACAAAGAGTAATAACGACAGATTTCCCATATGTCACATGAAAGGAATGAAGGCAAACGGTATGATATGAATCGGTGATAAAATAACTTCAAAACCGGAAAAAAATAAAACAGGATTGCAAACTGAGAAAAACAATCAGCAACGGAGAAGACTGGAAATGCAAATCACTATAAGATTTACTTGGACGTCGCCATTGCACCAAACACGTATGTTAAGAAGATTTTAGTAATAGGACTCTTTTTCCTTGTTTTTATATAATTTTAATAAGTTTTTCTCAACACCGTTTGTCTTCTCTGGCCGGAATGGGCTTCTTATGAAACCAAATAGCTCAGGAGTTCAATGAACGAGTGTCTGTCACACATGAGTAGAGCTCTCCTCCAATCATTCGTGATGACCAAGTTTTGATTGATTCCATCGCCCATCGACTTGGTGCTCTCTATATAAGTACTCAGCATGATTATTGAAACCAATGTTGGCCACCTAATAATATGGAAGCATGTGTCCCCTGAGAATCTATTAAGTTGTAATTACTTAAAATCATTTTTATAAGCGCTGATCTTTGGTTTGAGGAGCGTGGTAATCCAGTGGGTAGAGCATTGGGTTTCTAACTGGAGGGCCTGAGTTCGATTCCGGGTGACTCCTCTTGGCACCCTCAGGTTCACCCTAACATTGTACCATTTTTCGGGTATCAGGTCATCCTGGTAAACTACTGGCGGCACAGGGAAAAGAACTTGCCCTCCAACTCTCATGTGCGAATTTCACATGTCGTGGTGATTGTTAATGTAAATAATAGGAGTTTGCAACTAGGTACGGATTATCATAAAATTTTTTGACAAAATGTTGATGAATATTTTTTTTCAAAATAAAAAATAAGAATAATAGCAAAGATATTGCCTACTGTAGATAAAAAAATAAATAGATATGATGCAGATTAGTAATAAATACTCCGAAAATCGCCATGAAAAAAATCATTGATTCGATCGGGAAAAAAATACTGATCCTTCAGGCACCGGTCACTTGTCTACCCCCCCATGTACTTTATCCCCTAGTCCAACCTTGTTAACTAGACCTAGTAAACGGTGGCACTCGAACAATTGTAACAATGCCGGTTGTCATCCCTGTCCGGGAAAGAAAATTTTCGAAAATAAGAGCCCAGACATTAATACTTTAAGAAATCATGGCCACTGAGTAATGACAGAGGAAGAAGTTTATTTTTTGTGACTGCTGTTCTTAAAGGTGGCCATAAATGTATAATATTTGCGGACAAAAAATTTATGGCAGGTAGGAATAACTGCCAGAAGTAAATACCAATGTTTAAGTGAGTCATTAGCTAAGGGAATATCGCACGGTATTACCTTCATAATCAGTCATGCGGAAATCACTATTTCTACACCCGAGACGGGATTTGAACCTGCGATCATCGGGATTCCAAGTCGGCGCGATGAAAACGTGACGACACCAACGATTTACAACAAATAAATTCTACCCCTGGAGATAGCGAGGGTGTGAACAGAATCACCAACATTTTATAATTGCGATCGACTTGAATTTACTTATTCAACATCCCGGCCGTAGAAGTCACTGGGAACATCATCAGATGGGGTTTTTCATGACCCCGGCGGTGGCGGTGACGAAGAAAGCAGCAGATATCGACCCACCACGTGCCTCCTCCCTAAGAAATTCTCCCACGACTCTCCCTATTCATCGCGAGTCTCAAAGGCAAAATCGCGTGCGGACTCACTGCGAGAGATCAACGTTATGCCATTGCCACCTGTTCGGTTGGCACTTGGACTCGGCCTTGATCGAATGAGTGAATGCGATATCCTGGGAAACCTCCCCGGGCGAAAGGGACGGGGAAGGGGGCTGCGGTTCTGTTTGAGGTGACCAAACTTTTACCGCTCCCTAAACGTGCTCAATTATAATGCTGAATTTTCTTTTACTGTGCTCGATGGTTACGTAATTTTTATTACGATATTATAGGCTTGATTCCAGTATCAAAATCTTGCACCGATGTGTCGACTGACTAAGGAAATCTCAATTACGAAAATTGGTACACAACTACTAGCCTATAAATGATTGGAATAAAAGCTTCAAGTTGCTTTAATGCATTTAAAAAAAATTATACAATTGCACAATTTAAGATACTTATTAATAAAATAATATAATTATCAACACTGTTAGTCGATGAATAATGAAAATATTAATTGTATCGCAGACAAATATATAGCGAATGAATTAAATGAAACACAAAATAAGATAAAACAATGTCCAATCTGAAGAAAATCATGCCTATACGTGTTTCGAATCTGCGACCCACGTTCAGTCACGGCGCGGGCGTCACCTCTCGCTACAAACACCCAACACTTCTCCCGGCATTCCGAGGGAGAGCACGCAAACCAAAGCAAATTGCCATTTACTCCATGTGCCATTACGCACCTTGCCTCGCAATTCGGAATACTTAAGAAGAATCATCATTGTAACTAAAACGAAGCAATGAATTCTATTATTATTTGTATTTACATCGATGCAGCATTGGTGGCACTAAAATAGAAAAAAAGTGGAATTTATTTAAAGCATAATGAAATAAATGTAAAAGTCGACTCAATTCAGCGAGAACAATACTGATCGTAGCATGCATCGAGGATCAAGCCCCGACGTCTTCAGACCACTTAAAAACCATAAACTCTGTAACACGATTTTTCAATACGTAACCAGACCGGAAAAGGCCACCACCTCCGACCCAAAGAAAAAGTTCGATATTCACCTTGCTATCGATTTTGAAGTGGGAACAGCTTTATCTGGCCTATTCTTCTCACCTAAAAATAGCGAGCTACGGCTTGACTATACCACCATTTATCGACACTTGGGTGAATCAGTAGTTCAATTTAATGTTAAAGTTCAAATAATAATAGTAAATTGCGACTAATACGCAAGAGTTCATATCAATTAATATTAAAACGTTTATCACAAAATGCACCTAAGAACCGATATTGGATTCATCATTGAAATCTTGGTTGTGAATAAAGTTTTATTCGGCGAGAATTTCATATCCTTCATTCCCATGACCTTTTTTGAATTCCACACAACATACACCCAATCTTCGGAATTAAGTGGAATATTCTCTGCATTGACCCCTTCCAACAATTTTTTCTTGTATTTAATCCTTTTTCTTCCTCTGCTACTCTTAACCTCCAAAATTCCTTCAATTATTGTCCTTAGTAAGCCATCGTGCCTTAGGAAGTGATGCCGATTAATTTCCCTCCTCCCCTCGTCAGTGGCCTGCGTTGGTGTGCAATTTCCATCATCCTTATTTTCTCAATTAGGAACCATCGCCTCCAGTCTTCTTTTCCCTGACTCTCCCACCTTCGCTTCTCGTGATCGTTAAAAAAGTTAACTCCATCACATTATTTTATGCAATCGAAATACGTTTTGGCCACGTTATGTGGAAACACGAGAGTCTAATACAAAACATATATGTCGTATGAGAGCAGAGTGAATGATTTTAGGGGAAAGGGTAGACCGAGAAGGTGAACTCTTAAGACAGGGTTTACAATTATGCCCAATTCTATTTTCTTTGAAAAAAGTAACTCACAAGTCGCTTTCACTCTTAAACTTGCCTCACTACTTTCAGACAATTAAAATCAATCAATAACTTCATCTTTTTAACTATATTCTTTTGAATCTTTCCAATTTATTTCTCTGATTACCATTTCTTATGCCTTTTCCAAAACGACGACTACAAAACATACTTTCTATTCACGCCATGCATTTCCCAAGTACTTTGTGAAGTTGGAACAGAGGACTAGTATATCCCCTTCCAGGCATCACACGGCATTGCCAAATTTCACTCTCTAGATATTGTTCAATATTAGTCTTCGCATTCCTTAACTCAAGATATTGCCCTTTTCCTTTGTAAACTCAGAAGACTACCCTCTTTTTTACATTCTCTTCATCACTTCTCTACATTATATCTCTTTTTTACATTCACCTTACTATGATTAGTTTTATAAAATGGATTTATCCCTACATTATTCCAATCGTTGGTCGAACTCAATTTCGCAAAAAAATCTTTAATTCCGCATACATCCCACGCCAGTAGGTTGACCCCTGGGGAATCAGATGTCATACAAAGAGTGGCTTGTTGGTATATCAGGGGCCCATCGTTGAAACGCACAAATCACTGAAATGTTTCTGCCTGGTATACACCTTGATCACCGAAGAAAGTATCCTTTAGAATTCGGTGGGTTTCACCAGCAGTTTTATCGAACTTGAAACAAAATTTAATGCAAATAAACTCCTCGTCAGCCATTTCGGATTTTGAAGGCAAAGAAGAAAATTCTGTAATTAAAATAACAAACACTTAAAAACACGTCCAATCACGAAATATCCGCGTAAATGACAGGTAGCTGAAGTACACACTGAAGTGGTTACCAGCGGTAGAACTTCGTACTTCAACTAGTTTAGGCAGAATATTCATGTTCTTGGAAACAACTAAGCATTTTGCAATTAGGGGCGTACTAAGAGTTGTTTCCAGTGAAAAATGAAACACTACCAGAGGAATTCGATGACGCAACCCACAATTTATGACCAAGTGTATATTAGCTTCCATGACGAGCTACAGAGACAATATTAGAGTCTAAAGTGGGTAGCCAGGGGGGGGGGTATTTTTATGAATGAAAAATAGATGTTCAACACAAAATAACGTTTTATTCAAATATGTTGTACACATAAATGCGGCATATTTCTGAATTCATAAGCAGAACAAATAGGACGTCTATGAATCAAACTCATATACAA
>LYUA01000189.1:266276-284154 GCA_002093875.1 Calopteryx splendens | reverse complement strand
TAATAAATTATTTGTGGAATAGCAGAGTTTCTTTCTACCTAATTCTTGAATATTGTCATTAAAATAAAATAACACCCTATACCTGAAAAATTCCGAAAAATAATTGAAATACGGACTATTTTCACATAGTGAGTTCAATTATTTATCCGTCTCATGAACGCAAGAAAAGCATAAACCTCTTTGAGGGAAAGAGAAACTCTGAGGTCTCTGAAATCCGGAAAGTACAATTGGGGTCGCGTGAAGAAATATATCCGAGGCAAACAAAGGAGTGTACGGGTGAATACTTTCCTATCGCCTCGTCGCTTAAATAAGACAACGATGAAGGCTGAAATGCGTTAAGGTACCTATGCAATGCCATTGAATCGTTTTTTCTTTGCACCCCGTCCGAAATTTCAGCAATCTACAAGGAACGTGTGTGAAACGCCTCGCGCGGCACATTCTCGGTCCAGTCGCGCGCACAGGTCGTTGCTTCCCGACCGCCGACGTGAGAAATCGCCCGTCCGTCCTTCAGGGCCGCGACAACCCCGCGACGCGCAAGAGCACGCGAGCGTTGATGAGTGTCGACGGCGGCATCCAACTTCACAGGATGGACCGCATCCAATCCGCCGCAGAGGGGGTGTGTCAGCCACAAGGACGGGCGAGGGGGGAGGGTGTCGGAGGGGGGATAGAGGGCGCAGTGCGGAGTAACCCCCCGACTTGAGCTTGTGTTGCGGGACTTGAGAGAAAAGTTCGAGTGGGCGATGTTGGATGTTTCCTCGATTGCATGCATTCAAATGAAGCCGCCGCCGAGGCCGGACACCATTTGTGTGGGAGCAGCGCCGTTTGAGTGAAGTGATATTGTCAAAGTGGCCACAAGCCGTCACACAAGGCCTCCGACCGACTGCTCGAATTCCTCTCGCCTCACCAAGGAGCACGAGGGTGACCCGATACTTTGTGATGAAGGCAGGATATGACAGACACTAAATACCCTTTATATTTCCTCGGACAACAGCTTTGGGATTATTAGTATTTGATGCAGTATTATTTTTACCTCATTTTCAAAGCACACCATTTTCTCCAGTGGTAATAAATAGCACATGATATTGATTTTACAGGTCGAGTAGAAATAATGGGTTCCCACGTAATGCATGTTAAAAGAAGTTATGCTCAGTAAATGGAATTTTTATTCATGAAGGAAAAACCTTTGATTATAGTTCATCTAAGAATGCGACACGGAAATATATCTATAAGGAATGACCAAAACTCGTCTTTGGGATACAATGCCGATTGGTTAAATGTATCCCTTCCGTAAAAAAAAACGATTAATTTTCCATTTATTCCGTGTAAAATATTTTATTATCCTAGTTCTTTGACAATCTTAGCGGCAAAGCTTCAGATATCTTCACGTTAATAAACTCCCGGTCGTTTTAATATTCACCATGAACAAACAGAGAGGTAATTTTAGGGTTAAGAAACTTTATGTCACATAAAATTTAGATAATGGGTTTAAAAAATATACGTTACCAAAATGAACCAATAAAAAATTGACTAGATTTCCAATTCTCACTTTTCATTCCAGATCTCTTCAACAAAGTTTCAAGTAAAACTAGAAAAGGCAAAGTGCGAGGATAAATGCATGCCACAATTACATCAAGATCCTTCCCAGACAGTAGTCTGATAGTCAACAGGTCGCTCCATGCTATTCCGGTGTTATGTTATATCCTCCTTGTATCGCCGAGGGTTGTTTAAGAGAGTCGTAAATGGTGAATGAGCACGCGAGCACGGATGTAGCCGCCGTGTTGGCTGCGACCCCCACACACTGCCCTTTGAGGATCACCCACGGAGAACACTCCCTTGAAGAAGAATTACGAGGAGTTCAGAAGGAGTGCTCATCGTCACAGGTTGGGACTCTTATCAAATTGGTTTGTAAGCACTTCCCCGCCATGGTTTGCCCTCAGCTGGTGCAGATATATCTTTGCTACTTCGTAGTAACTCGCATATACGGTTTTTATCCTAATAACGCTTTAGCACTCTAAGCCAAATAACTTAAACTTCGCCTTTATTAACCAATCACATTTCGTAATGATCTGGGAAAAAACAAAAAACAAACTGAGCCCTAAGTTCTGATTTTCGCTACCTTGCTCTTGCAAGGATATTCAAATATCGTTTTGTACGCATTACTGTTGCTATCTTCCATCACTGGGATATTTCCTTTCCACATCCATCGTTTTGATGACTCATAAAGTTTCTTTCACAAAATTCTACATTTTTAGACATGAAAATACGAGAAATAAACTAAATTCACGCACACGGCATATTTACGACGCTAAGCCGTCATTGAGGACGATAGTAAACGGCTAGATTTGATTACAGTTAACCTTACTGAAATTCGCGGTTTATGAGCTTAGTTGTAAGAGCAAGGACAAAAGGACATTAAAGGTGTTTTGACAACTAGGACAAGAAGTCCCTGTTAGCCAGATATTTATTAGACAAGTCCCAAACGCCTGATTTCCAACCAGGGGTCATCCATATGAACGAAACTGGAAGGAGGCTTGGCATTTTGGAAAATGTGAAATTTTCCAACACAGGTGAAAATATTTTCATACCCTAAAGAATGGTCACGTACTTGTGAATCCTAAAGCATTTTTTTCTGAATCATTCCCAAGAAGTTTTTAAATACTATGACCCAGAGACTTCACCTGACGAAGCCGGTGAGACGTCGATACCCCAATTAAGTGAACCTATTGACTGAAAATTTAAGAACGAATAAATGCATTCAATTTTATCCAAACTGCCCTCATTTTGGAAGAATTTTAACAGAATTTAATTTTTTTGTTACTCCAATGAAGCTATCCAGTGATCCCCTACTGATCTATTGGGCTTCCAGCTAGCGGTACAGCATAGCTAGCGCAATGAAGAACGGGTACATTAGCATGCCATAACGACACTTTCTCTCAGGACACACACAAGATTAGTTGCACCACCAGTCATACACACGATTTTATTCAGCTCCCCTTCATACGAAGGCTTAATTATCATCTTCATAAAATCGTTCAGTAAAACTAAAATTTGTAAGTAAGTGAAAGCGGAAAAATTTTCTTAACCGAGTCAAAAGTAACTTGCTCCAAGAACTTCAGAATTCCGCTAAATAAAACAACATAGGCCGTTAAAAGGTATGCCCATAATCTTACGAATTTCTACCAAAGAGTGAGGTCCTAAAAGTCATTTTTATTTCATAAATTATTTGATTACAAGGTTACATCAACTTATTTTTAGAAATAAAAACTTGAAGAGCAGCTAAGAGCAAGCCAAAGCTTAAAGCGTTTCAGTCAATTCAGTTGGCTCAAACCCGCATGGGGTATATCCCGTCGAGTAGCGGTGGGCAGCGAGGGCGCTCGTCCTTCGGCTGCCTCGAGTCGGCCTGCACAGCGCGCATGACTCTGGCCAGTTTGTGCGCGGGAGCTAGCATTGCTGAGATTAAGTACCTACCTAAGGAGCAGTGTCGCCGCGGGATGGTGTTTTCCAGGATCGCCCTTCCCTTGCTTCTATCACTTGGCGATACCCGGTCCCCGGCAGATCACAGTGACGGCGCGATTGGAGGAAACCCCCATTACTAGGGAACTTGATTTTTCGCGAATGTGAGAGGGCAAATTTTCAGCAACACCTCACGCTATCTGTTTTGGAAGGGTCATTAAATAAAGTGTGGGCAGTTACAATTGTTATGATCAGTAGGATAGTTGGAACACGTGATGGCCTACAATAAACAATATGAAGTTTAAACCAAAGAAATAATCTGATTCCCATGTTTATCTTAAATAAAATGGCCAACTCAGTTGGTAAACTAGCAAATGGGTGGATTCATAACGGAGATTAAAATATCACTGCAACAGGTGATGCCAAACGCCTCTAATCAAATGAAGTTCAGGAACTCCCGGTTGGCGACGCTGGTGCGATAGTCTGCGCACATGTATCGGAAAACACGCATGGTAGAAGCAAACGATTAATTTCGAACAATCGTCTAACACAAGTAAGAGGAAAAAATACTAAAGACGATGCCTCTCACATATGGGAAAGAAGACTACATGTATGTACAACGAATTTATTTTCCGTGTGAACATCTTATCTGGATGCCACTTTATCGATGCACTGCGGCAATGATGACTGTGACAAATTTACGTTATCACTAAAAAATGATTTCTGTGACTAAAGACTGAGTCTGAAATATAATATTATGTTTTTAATGTCTGTGATGTTTTTGTAAGTAGACTGCAGTACCTATCTACAGTTTCATTTTTTGATGTTTAGTACACAGTCAATTGGTAGTATATTATCCATATTATAAATAAAATATTTTCCATAAAATTTTAAATGGAACTTAATAGTTCATCTAATACTTCTACTTTGCTTGATCAATCAAAAATATATTCACACAGACTTTCATGACAGGTAAAAATCACTTTGTTTTTTAAAAAAATCGTCACTTTCTCCAGTGTTTTTGCAACTAGTGTTTCAATTTTTCACAATGTCCTATCTGGCTAAGCCTGATTCTCAATTAGGTAATTCGACACCCGAGCATTAATTGTTACCAATTAGTGTATTCTGCTGACATTAATACATACTACACTCTAATAGTATACAAATCCATAAAAATATTCTCTCTAAAAGTTTATAAGAACAAATTCATCCCAGAGTATATCCCCAATCTAATTTTCATTTGCATTCATTTCTTTACGTTCTCTATCCACTGCTCCTTTTACCCATAGCCAAAAAAGCTCTTTCCCTTCAATTCATTCTGCATTATTTCTGCTTCCACCATTCGCATTTAATTTTCCCGTTCCGTTCCGCCATATTTTAGCACAGCGTACCCTCAAGCCTGATATCATACTGCAATCTTACATTTTTAGTCTCAAAACAATTACTCTTACATTTTTTATTTACTACTTTTCCGAAACTTTCAATCAAACAGCATGACTTGGGGTATGGTTCCAATGATTGAGAGAAACGGCAGCTAATAATTTTGGGGAACCACTAGTCTACGAGATGGAAGGCGTCCATTTACTCTCCGAGTCTTGAAGGAATGCTAAATCAGCCACGACCCCTTATCCACCATTCCGCACTTGCCTTCGAGCAGCCATCCTCTAATGACAACGGTCTAAAGTGAAGAGAGGGGATAAAATGGCTATCTAATGTGACAAGGACGTCCAGAGGATGACGTCCATCGTTTGGTGGATACCCATGACAGCATAATACTGCAAAAACTAATTGACTCCATAGATCCCGTACGTAAGGACATGAAGGAATGTAACTAAGAGGGCACTGCGGAAAGCCACTGCTGTGACCTCTTGCAGCCATCATGATTTGCACACAGGTCAAAGCCCCGAGGTCTCCACGGAGTAGATGTTCTGGACTTGCTACTAAGGAGGAAGCTATCATATTGCTGGGTAACCAACAGGGGTAATAAAGTTAATGGGATGCTGAGCAATTATTTAAGAGCTGAAAGGCCTATTTCCGCTTCTGTTATCTGAAGTCCTCCACTGATTAAGCTTATATTTTTAAGCACACACGGGGTAAAGACCCAACTAATGTCAACGTTCAGTGCCCTATACGGGATCCGAACTCGTACACATAGAGTTAGTCGCTGACTTGGTTGTGAATGTGGGCGTCATGTCCCTTTTACTCAATTTATAAACCATCATATAGGAACACTTTACTAAAGTCTACGGAAGGATATTGCGGGCAGACTAAATGCAATTAGCCATTTGCTTAAATGTATTTACGTGTTTTCTACAAACCTTTCTGGTCATTCAATATATGATGCAAGTCCATAGAGTTATATTGATTATACCAACTTACTAGTATTTACATTCCAAGGCATGCTAAAAATATGAGAATAATATTTAGATTGGCCTGCGATTCCTTCAAATAGAAAACAAAATATGCATACTCACCATTCTAATGACCAATGCACCACTGGGATTCCGATAAAGCTTCACTGGTCAATGAGATCCACAGAGACCGAATCACCAAAGTTTGACATTTAGTACCATAAGTGATATACGTACTGAAACCTGTGACCATGGCGTTAGGACGCGGACGAGTTACCCAAGGAAAATTTTGCTCGAATGTTTAAATTTGATAACTTTATTGGGTTTAATAAAATAAATTTAAAACTTTTATAAATGGATGTATGTCGGGAATATGAAGGCATTCGAGGGGCACAGCTTTTATACAGTTTGGGATATGAGTACAATTTAAGCTCACTTAAGACCACCAAGATTAGACCACACCCTTGGCTGTTAAAACTAGATCTCCTGAACTCGACTGCATACCTTGAACGCCTGTGTTCATTATCCTAGATACATTTAGTATCAAAAAATAAATAGCAGATGCCTAGATAATATTCTTTCTTATTTGTCTTAAACTTGACTTAGACTAATAAGATTTTACTAAGAATCTTGTAAATATTTAAGATGCATAGTATAGCAAGCAATCAGTATTAAGAGTTTATTATTATAATCCCTAGTAAGTATATTTACTTTCTTTGACAAACTTACTTTTTATTTGCCATGTGGACAATCGTTACATGTACTGGCAGCATCTTGTAATAACAAAAACGAAACAAATACACACATTTAATTAATTATACAAGTTATTAAAAGTTATTAATATATTCCTCACATAGCAGATTGATTAGTAGTTCAGGAATACTGATGTATGGTCTGACCTGTCCGTCAGGTTAATCATATATACATGCGACGCATACGGTATTTTTCTTTTGAAATTCTAAGCTAGTTGTTTTGAGTGCTGGGATAACAATGGAACAACGAAACGCAATACGAAGCCATGCTTCCAGCTACAACCTTTTTTTTTGCCCTGCTGATCGCTCGCATGGTGAGCGTATTCATAGTGAGATTCCGGTTATACCAGTCGGCAGTAGTTCCCCACAGAATTTTTCATTCCATTTTTTTAATACTCGTTCATTCTCTTTCATTTCAATTTTATTTAATTTCGTTGCATTTCATTTAAATTATACTTCACAGCATAAGGGACTGTAAGGAAATGGTTATATCCTTTACAAAGGCTAAAAGACATGCACTGCAATCATTTTTGGAATTTTATCGAGTCTAGAGTTGAGACCCGAAAGGGGTGAGGATTATTGTAGTAATTATGAGGGAATTAATCTTTTGATACTGGACGTTGATGTTCAGTAGTGCTGGTGCAACTGCTGAAAAGTTTAGTCTTAAATTTACATTTTAAACCGCATCAACCATGGGTTCCAAGAGATTATTTTCGATTTTTTTCTGCCTACTACTTGAATCAGAAAACCACGCGACCTTCACAGCATCCTTAGTCTTGGAGTTTTAAAAGTGAAGTTAAGCTATTATTTTTCATTATTTGTATTTTGAGTTACGCATCATTTCAATATACTTACACAATATTTAACTTTGTAATTTAACTGGCTATACTTTGAACACTCGTCAGACTTGGGCCTATGAATTTCAGTCATGCTGAAAAGTATGAAGAAATACAATAAATTAAAGGCATTATCGTAAGTTGCTTTCCTTTGAAGTGAATGCCGATTCCGTAAATGACCCTTCGGAAATATCTTTTCACGCAACTGATCTGATTTTCCAAAATGATGGTTTATTTGTAAATGTTGCTGAAGAAATAGTATCTCGCAATAAAATTGTTGTTGTCAAAGTAATAATGAGACAGTGTGTTTCGCTGATTCTTCATGTGACAGAATAATTGTAGCATTTAGGAAACGTTTGATTGAATAAACAGTAGTAGCAGTGATAAAATGCGTAATGTGAGTTTAGTAGCTCGGGATATTTTCTGTGGTATTATTCACGTTCAATGTAGTAGGTTAGGAAAAATTTTGAAATGCATGTGGGTTGTTTATTCATTTGCCAGTAGCTAGCCATTCGTTAAACCATACTCCGAGATATATTCACTGTGGACTATAGGTGGTTCCTCGGTTAACCCTCATGAGTTTCTTTTTGCTATTGGAGAATTTTATGGACATTCAAAACCACATGACGTTAATAAATTTTTGCGCCCATTTTTAGGTAACTTACTGTACTTGTCTAAGTAGACTATTATTCATAATAGCAGAGCGTTTTCTGTAAGAATACAAATATTTGTTTGTGATGCACTCGCTAAACCTTATGCTTTAAATGTCAATGGTAATACCTACCAGTTATTCCAGCTGTACGAGGTGAAACATTGTTGTATCAATTCTAAATGGTAGGATGTATCCACCGTACGAATAAGTCATTGATTGAAAAAAAGAGAAAATACACTCAAGAGGACAATTTATTTTTGAATTTTTCGTTTCCCTCACGTATTTCGCATCCCTCTATCATTTTGTTACGCGGTGATGAGGTGGGTGTGTGCAATTACGTACAAGAAAATACGGAAAAAGAAAAGAGAATATTAGAGGAACGAACAGGGTAGAATCTATTGAGAAAAGATACAGGAATGGAGATTAAGGTGGCTTGTGAATGTGGAACGAAGGTATGATGAGCATGTGAGCAAAGGAGTGAGGTAGTTGGAGGTGGCGAGAAAGAGAGGATGGCCCAAACAAACGGACAAGGTGGCCGAAGATATGGGAGAGAAAGTTTGGAGACGGGAGGATGCCCAGGATAGGGAGGAATGGCGGAGAAGAATCAAGAAGGGATCAATGGGGAGAAGAACCCCGTATCTATGCATGGCAAGAGGCGTAGATGAAGAAGAAGATGGTAAATAGACCGTAACCACCTTTCAGAGCAAACGAGATTTAAATAATATATCGTTGGTGTAAAATTTATCACTAAACCAATGAAAACTTTTGAATAATATCATAGTCAGATCAAACAATCACAGTGTATATTCCCACCGTGGCATTTCATTGCACCTATAAAGTTGATTCATCCTTATTGGCAAACAAGGGATTGGTGTTATAATTATATATAGTTATTTATAGGCCTTATTTGCTTGGGTTGCAGTTTGGAAATGGACCACTGATAATTTTGGTTATTCTAAACTATTAGCATTGATTCATTTAAAAATAGGTGGAGAAAGAGGTTATTATGACGATTAAATACAAAAGGAGGATAATTTTTCCTCACTTCCTACACCACCAGCATTTAAGAAAACGGAAATACTCCTGCACAGCACAGCTCAAGGGAAATGACGCTGGAAAATAATATGGTCCCCAATGGGCTATCGACATGTAATCGCACGTCAAAAGCATGCTTTGCGATAGGCACGGTTAATCATTCTTTATTTTTAAAGGAAATGCCTTAATATTAACTAGACATTCCTTTCCATATTAAGGAAACTGGTGCCTATAATTTTTATTAGATTATAGGCATAATTTAAACTATAAATTATATCAATGAGTAACATAAAATCGTGAATAATATTTTTCATTCCATATCGCTAGGTATTACGCCCTGAAGTCAAAAAAAAAGGTTTTCAGACCTGAGATGCGAATTTCAAAAAAATGGAGGTAATCTGGAACATCAAAAAGAAATGAACTTCTGGAAAAACCGGATAGGGGAGAATACTAGCTTCAGGGAGGAAGCAGAGGAGGTGATTGATGTCATTACTAACGCGTTCCCTTTGGAAAAGGAGAAAGATAAGGCCTTAGAAGAGATATTGGAAGAGGGGTACAAGAAATCTCTGCTGAGAGATAAATAACAGTTATAAATATTTCTAGCTAAGACTGTTCGAAGTTTGTAAGCCATAGTGGATTTAATGATTCCCATACATTAGTACTTTAAACTGTTTCCCTGGGTATGCGCATTGTCATAATTGCAATGTGTAGGATGCTTGAATTCACACTCAAAAAATCTATCACAGTAGTATTGAGTTTAACTTTAAAGGAGTGTCAAGTTTAAAATAAACTGTTAATGTTTCATAAGTAAGTAAGCAACATGCATGAAATTACATGTTGGAATTTGTTTTAAAACGTTGCGGTTGTGATCTCTTAAATAAACCATTCTACCGGAACTGAAACTTTTAAATCCATTGTATGATTTACTTGAATGTTCGTTACATTTATTTAGTAAATTAGCTATATTCTTAAAATTTTCAACAAACAGGTATAGGGAAATATAAAGGTAATTGAGTCATGTCATTAGCAATATTTTTCAGACGAAGTCAGTTAGAGATTTTCTTGGGTGGGCGGAAAGAAGAACAAAGTATTTTCCTTGAAAATGTCAGGCCTTATTCTGGGTAAGTTTAGTGTAAATGTTTGCTGTATTCCACGTATGTTATAAGATAGAATGGATTTTTTTATTAATACAAATTTCATCCTTATTATCTCATAGAGATTACATTGAGTGAACTGAGTTCGTTTCAAACATATTTTTACGTGGAAAGCACAAAAGACAGCATGCCTGTATTTTAGGCCTTTTATAATCTTTGGCCTGTATATTATGTAGTAGTGAGCTAGTAATAGAACAGTATTATGCATACACATAACTTAAAAAATATATATTCCATTATTATCTGTCTAATACATCATGGTGTACTGCCAAAAATTAAAATTTTTTCTGATGTTGACCTATCTTGAAGGCCATAGGTATTGTAATGTATTGTAACTGCCTGCAATTTAGGCCATTTATAATTTTCAGCCTGTACATTATTATGTAGTAGTGAGTCAGTAATAGCACAATATTATGCATACCCATAACTTAAAAAATATATATATTTCCTTAATATGCGTCTATTACATCATGGTGTACTGACAAAAATTAAAATTTTTGAAATCGAGGTATCAACCAGGCATACTCAACATATAAACATGAAGGTAGATTTTTTAAATGAACAAGATGATAATGAACACGATCATATCATTTGTAGAATGATGCAGAAGTCTATTTGCATGAGTCTGATGTGCAACAAAATGACGTGCTTACATGAGATTTTCACACTTTCCTGGGACTTACATTTAGCAATTGTGTTTTTTTCAGGGGTAGGCTCTCTTAGCCAATACCTAATTACTTATTTAATCGCATATGTCATTGTCAAAGGCCATGATAAAATGGACAGAGTGTAAGTGCTTAAATCAGGTTGAAAGCTATTTCTAGCTTCATGTTGAAATCAAATCCTTATTAATTAAGCTGTTTAATAATGTTTTCTTTGCTTTTTACATAGTTATATAGTTAGGTTACACAACCCTTAAACAACTGACAACGAATTATCGGGAATAATAAAGGCGCGGCCAAGAAATGCCAGAAGAAAAATCTTAAAAAGTAAAACGTTGTTATAACAACCATGGAGAATAAATGTATCATCAAAATTAATGGCTGTCCTTTATTGAAATATTTCCTGAATGTTAAAATGAAGATATCACAGGTCTACAAAATATCCTGTGAAGATATAAAGTACATATAGGAAAAGGAACTTTCAAAAAGTTGCTAAATGCCCATAAAAAGTGTTCAAGTTATTACGAGACGTTTCTAAGATATAAGTAGAAGATAGTTAACAAATTTGTTCATATTTTTTAAATATTTTATGCCATGAGGGTGGCAATCTCTATGCGATCATTACGATTCTCAACGAAACATACAGATTTCTTCTGCATCCTATTCAATTCTGAGATTAGGTCCTTCGGCGCGGGGCCCCAAATGTTCGAATCGTATTTAAGGTGAGGTTTTGTCAGGGCAAAATAACACCTCTCGTTTACGTTTCCTTTCGAATATTTGGCCACTATGCGCTTGATGAACCCAATTTCCTTGAATTTTCAATGCAGCTCCACAGATGACCTAACGCGCTTACCCCACGATGCGTTCTTTTACCTTCTCAATCTTATCCCAAATGTTCTCCCACTTTTCTCCCTATTACAACCTCAATTTTGTCAGTTTCCAAATAAAAATGTAATCAAAAATGCATTTTTGCCAATGAATATTTGATTCTGCAGACACAATTTATTGATGAATAGGACAATGAAAACGCACGAAATATACACACTAGTTAATCAAAAAACCTTTAAAAACCGTTATATTGGCCACATTGCAAAATAATTCAACACGAAACAACAGAATATTATTATCGTAATACGCAAATATATACCAAGCAATCGCCTCGCAAAATCGTGAAATAGGCATCGTGACTTCCCGTAGCCGGCTGCGTGATATAAAGTCGCCTTCTTTTCCCGCCGACGGTTTTAGTGCTCCTCGTCCTAAAATACCTCTGGGAAAATAAGGGGTTTCCCTTTGAGTCCAGAAATCTCAGAGTCTGCACCGCATCAACTTCATCTCTTTTTATTTCTCAGATAAAAATATGCATTCCATCTCATTCATTAAGTTTTTTACCTGAGTGGTTAACCTTTCCTAATGATCCTTTTAAGTTGAGAAGCCTGGGTCGTAGTGTTTTTATAAAAATCTTGCATAGAATATTACAATGATACTGATCTCAGTTAATCTACTTTGTCTTGCTAAATATCATGTTAGGCATTAGTTACGGTTTTGTATTATTATTTTTCGTTAATTTAAAAATGAATTCACCTAAAGGTACATAATAAATTTAATAATCCGCAAAAATCCTAAATACTGAGTGTATACGATTTTTTTGTGATCATACATTCAAGGATAAAAGTGCTGTACAGAAACGGGAGGATGCATGAGAATATACGTACACAATTAAGTAGAGCGCTATTGCTTTCCTTTCACAATTGGGGGAATGGTTTCGATTTATTGCCCAAAAAAATCATATTGCTTTCGATTTCAGAATCATCATTACTTTCATTCTTATTGCAATTACCTTTCCTATAATCCATGTATGATTAATGAATACAGAAAGTTTCCAGAAATAGGTGATGCATTGGTAGCACGACAGAAAGAATTTCTATGCTTTTGTTTTGATAAATTTTTTCACAGATACTCACAGTGTAGCTCTAGTCTAAACTGCCTACCTTAAACATATTCCTGAACGGTTAGAAATCTCAAGCAAGGCATATCAGCAAGGCTCAGTGGTTAATTTCGACTCGGGGAAGAATTATTAATCGATCAGTGTCTAACTTTACTACATAATCATCTCATCTAAAAGCGTGCATTTTACTTATGAACCAACTATGGCAAATCATTAATATTCTATTATAATTTAAATTACATTTTATAGGGCTAACATTATTTCCTTTTCCAAGTTACTCCATTGCAAAGCTGCGACATAAACATATACAAATGGACAACTTAGTATTTGTCATTAGTATGTCATAATTAACTTTATTCTATCAATTGTCATCCATTGGAAATCCACACCTTTGTCTCTCATTGGGATCCGGTGAATGTTAGTCGTTTGAAATCCTTGCGCACTCACTCAAATGGAGTGACCTTTTCCACATTCCGCTCTCTTAAAGGGAATAGGGAATATCTTTCACATGTTGGCCAATTTCCAAACTAACTGGAATCTAAAAAAAATATTAAAAAATCCTTTTTGTTACAATTCATATCAATCGTCATAATAACATGATAAGCGATACACTTATTTCATGCTTGTGAGTAGATATAATAGGCGTTTCATTTCCTAAGACTACTATTCCATCACACGGACGAAGACAATGGCGCAAATATTTTCCCGAGTAACAGTAAATTTTTGGCTCAAAAACAAATTGGATTCACTGTTAAGTACCAAGGAATTAAGTATTCTTTCCGAAAAGTTTCTCTGCGGTAAGTATGTAATTGAAGGATCAGTACTCCAAAAATGAGTAAGATTATCATTCAGTAGAGAATACGAACATTGCTAGCTTAACCCTATTTCAAGTCAATATTATATGTTGGCACATAGCTTCACTTTTGCATTTTCCTCTTTCTGGACTCAATTTCGGAGAAACAACCGTGAATCAAATTTCAACATCTAAGGGGTTCAGCGCCAAAAGCTCACATCAAAGCAACCGTCGGGTGGGTTACAGTGTCGGTTAGGCTGCAATTGTAAACTACAATGAAAAAGAACTAAAAGGAGTGCACCATATACTCCTTTCTCTGAGCAACCAAAAATCTAGATGGCTATGCAAAATAATTAGCATTTAAGAAAGTGTGCGTTTAATTTCCTATATAGCTTCTATCAAGAGGTTTTATTTTAAATATTAATGAAAACAAAATATATAAATAGAAAAAATATTACAGAATACGCCGACGCTTACCAATAAGCCTTTACTCGCAATGGTTGCGAATGGTAAAGAGGAAAGGATTGTTTTAATTTAATAGTTACAAAGACATTATATTCTACTATTTCAGCGGTCGCCCCCATCCATTTGAATACAAATGCCGCATCACAACCGAAGTCTCACAATAATTGGTTAAAACCAAAACAATTTTGATTGGAATCTCTTTTAATGTTTAAAAAAATGTGGTAACCCTCAAAAATATAACATTATCGGACTACATGTATGAACAACTATGAAAAAGGTGGCATTTATTTTTTAGGAATACAGGTACTCTGTGAAGTTGTTGAAAACTATTGTTTAGTGTACAGACACAATGATTAGCAATATAATAACTCGCTCAATAACATTGTATCCAGCAAAGTGGCTATTGAATCAGAATTTAGCACTAATTACTAAACTAAAAACTATAATTATGCCAACATCTCTCCTTTTCTTATTTCTTTCATAACTTATTGAAGGCCTCCCATGAGAAATATCCGTAGATCTCTTTACACTCATAGTGCGCGTTTGGTGAAACACTGACGCAGCATATTTTTCTTTTGTCGCTATGGTAACTGTTTAAACCTTTTTGCAAAAATATATTTGAAGCTTATCCGCTTCATCTAAGTACAAGCGTATAAATGTATAAAGTATTCCCTATTAATAATCGTCATATTTCTGAAGAAAGAATATTTATTTAGCTCATAGTGCCAGACGTAGATATTATTATTTCATTCTAGACTTAAGATCTAGCATCCGTTATGCCATTATAATAACGACATTCTAGACGCTCAGTGGGTTTTTTTTACACAAAACGAAAACGTAAGGCCACATAATGACCAATCTAAGGGTAAAATTCGAATCGAAGACCTTGGGAAGAACCGATGGGCACAGCCGGGCTAGCCAGGTGACGATAGAGATCCTTGTCCTCGCGCCTGCCGCAGACAGGCTAGATACCATTAAGTTTGAAGCATTACTAAAATAAAAAAATGAAACCTCGTTCATGCAACGATATTATTCACACAAATATCAGTTCAGTACTCACACTTGAGTATTTGCTTTTAAAATTGCTACAATTCTAAAAATTGTTTACCAACATATTTTCCACAAAAATATGTTTCTTTCATCGCTGCCACTTCTGCCACCTAAGCAAACAGAAGAAATGCGAGAAGTCAATAAGCATGTCTCCTTGAAAGAGAAATAAAGCAAGGGATTTAAAATAAAAAAACGCCGTATCGTGCGCTAATAGCTTTTAAAAATAAATGAAAGCTCTTTAAAAATGAAGCAAAAAAATGGAGGCTTCTCCCACTGTAGTAGTCACACTCGATGGTCGCAAAAAATGTACATCCGTGGAATGAGTGCCAACAGACGGTCGGCGCTTTCAAACGACGCACGAAAAATCCGTATTCAGTCATCAATATGATATTTCATTTGGAAACATGTTACGAAGCGGTTGCACACACACACACACACACCGTCAGAGCTGCTTTTTTTCCATCAATTTCCCACAACGGATGGAATGGTAATCCTCCTGTGCCGGGTGGTGAAAAAAGAATACATCACAAGGATTAGACCCGCGAAATATTTGATCAAGGTACGACATGAACCAAAGTTCAATTTCCGCTGCAATCCTGTAATCCCGAGCCGGAGGAAAAACCAAGCATATTGGACAATCGGCTCCGCGCAAAAATTTTATGCAGTGATATCCAATGCAGGTCGCAAATCCCACGAGGGGAGTGATGGTCGACTATGGGCACATTCAATGCTACAATTAATTAGCCTTCATTTTCTCCATGATCGCTTACTACTTTTTTAGTCATAATTTCAATGCCTGAAATACTAACTTCTTAACTAATTGACCTAAACTTCAGATTTTAAGCAGGCAGCAGAAAAAATTCACTAATTCACTAATAAGTTGCATTAAATCGTTATTTTGCGATTACCTTCATGCCCATTTTACGGAAATGATGGTAATAAACGGGAATCTAAATTCTTAGGGTCGAAATACACTTGGTAACGCAATTGTCTCAAAAATTATTTCGTAGTGATTAGAAAACGAATAATTCTACCATTAATCTTTTTTGCACCAAAATTATGTGTTTCGTTATAATGATTATTCCTTTTGAATGGTAGTGCACATCTGTGGTCAACATGAGAGTTAATTTACAATGTGTTCAAAGCGAATTGCTTAACTCATAATCTGCCTGATAATTAGAATTATAGTTTTCAGTCTTAAATTACCGTGAAAAGAAACATATCTCATGACATATTTTGGAACTTTTTCTCAAATGAAAATACAATGACATGAAAAAATAGCTAGGACTGGTTTATTTTAAATTGCCAGCCGTCTATATTATTCGCATTAAATTTATTTCCACTCTTTTAAGTCACTTCAAAGGCGCCGCTTATCTTAAGGCAATATGCTATAGTTTGCCGTTTTCAAAACCACCTCCCCGTCAGTCACATCACATCACACTACTGAGGATCCCCCTCACCATGAAGTCATATTAATGACTTCATGGTACATACCATAACGTAATTACCCCTCTAAATAATTTTATTTCTGTAAATTCATGATTGAATATTTTTCCTGCTAGACCTTTTGGTGTTACCGACTCGCAGAAGACAACCTAATCAAAACGTGAATTTAGCTATCAAGGAGTAAAATTTACGGAGAAGGATGGAGAATTCAACGAAACATTGAAACTGATTGCGGCAAAAACGCTTAACTTATTATGTACATATATTTCAGATTATATCTTACAAAATCGTCAATAATCGATCCAGTGTTGGGAATGTGGAGCACCAGCAGTGCAGTCGTGCTTTCCATTAGTCTTAGACGTACACGGAGAGTCAAACCCCTCCTAGACCCCCATCGCCGCGACGCTACCCTGGCGTGGCCGATATCCCCCATCCCCAGAGGAGCGATCTGATGGAATTTATGCACAAATTCAATTGGTTTAACGTTTTTTTAAGGGGTAACCAAAGTAATTCAACAACGATACTGAAGTGGCGGTTGGGATGTGATGGTTGAGGGCGAGGTAGCCTTGGGGTATCGTGGTCGCCTTTGGAACCAGAGGTCGCCGGTTCGATTCCTGGCAAGGGCGAAAAATTTTCAGATATTCTGGAACGAGACAACCTGGAAAAAGAGCTATCTTCACTGGAACGAGACAACAAAATATCAATACAGATATTTCTGGAACGTGACAACATAAAAAAAACAACTATTCTCACTGAGGATAGTTGTTTTCGTTGTCACCTGAACGTGACAACGAAAAAAGAAGGACCGCTACTACCCGCCCCCCTGGTTAAAGGCAGCAATTTCACTAGCAAACACTGATGACACATACCAAATGTATCAGCATAAATTGCTACAGCCATTGTCGCTAGTGATGTTCACGGACAACATTCTACTACGATGTGGAAGACAACGGGAAACCACCACATTGATTCTCCCTAGAATTTGCAGCCCTTGCGTTGCAATCAACCTCTACAGCACCGATATCCAACGACTCCGTCGTCTGCTAATTTCAAACATTTATAACATTGAGTTGGATCCCCCTAATCTTTATGGACCTTTGCTTCCCAAAATGGAGGTGATTTCTTCATATACCTAAAGTTAGGGTCGTGCCGGGAGCGAGGTAGCCTGGTAGTGTGGTCGTCTATGGTACCTCGCCTAGAGGTCGCCGGTTCGATTCCTGGTAAGGGCGAAATGTTTTCAGATATTCTGGAACGAGACAACCTAGAAAAACAGCTATCCTCACT
>LYUA01000189.1:208597-226126 GCA_002093875.1 Calopteryx splendens | reverse complement strand
CCTCCGTCAAACTGTCCCCCAAACCCCAACCCTTTAGCCCCCATCACCCCACCACCTTCATCCCCCTGGCGAAAGAAGTCCACGGCATCCTTGTGACTCGCAAATGAGAATCCCCTCCCCCCTCACTCCCCGTTCCGCGGGTTGCAGCACTCAATATTGACGCCTGATGCGTCGATTGTTTCCGTCGATTTTGCAAATTCCGTTTGATTGGAGCGTGGGTCTCCCCCGGGCGCCCCCCGATGTAAGCGTGACGCGCGCTGCCGGGCCACGCAATCGCGGCAATGACGGATCCAGCGACCCGTGTCGGCGAGAAAGAGTTCCCCCACGTAATTGCCGCGTTGTTTCGCACTCGCACTAACACCAACCGCCCCCATGGCGGCGTGTCGGCGGGGACGCCGTCGCGGACGTGGACCCAGTGTCCTCCCATCCACGCTTCATCTACGCGGGACTCCTAAAGGGATTCATTTTCTCTCTGTGCGTATGTAATACCATAGAGTAAAGACCTAGGGTATTTACTCTATTGCAATACGGATCGTCATGCATGTAACGCTTGCAGATGACATCGCAAATAAAACCTTTCTTTTCAAACATAAATAATTTCTTTTTGTAATTAATAAATTTCATATTTGACCCTTGCGCCAAAAAGAAGACTTTATACCAAAACTCCATGCACTAAAACGGTCAATAATTAAACGGGGAAAACGAACGACACCGAATCCTAAATATAATTTTAACCGTAATCGTTATTTTAATGCTTGAAAATATTTATGAACTATTTCAAGATCATACTTCTTTGTTGTCGGGGAAAGTATATATTACGAAAACATTTTTTGGACATTAGTCGTTCCTAAATTATTCAAAACAACACACACTCACGTTCTTTAGAATCTGAATATTTAGTGTACTAATCCTCATTATCGTTACACTAATCCCTCAAATTAATTTAAATCACTTGATGGATGTTTCCTATTAGAATATGCATTGACTGCTGCCCATTTACGTTTAACAGAATGGTGCGCCGTCACCCTCACTAAAATGCCAGTTTCTTCGCCTTACGGTGAATTACATAGGAGGTAATACGCGTACAGTTCTAAATCATGGCTGTCAAATACATATTACAGATACCATTTATATGACACACCTACAAACACCTCAAATGCGTTTAGACGATGTTGCAGAATTTTTGGAATACCTATGTAACATTTAACCGCGCAAGTTCCATCTTACAGGTCCATAGACATATCCAAAGGTACTGGAGGATAACCGGTATAATTTTCAGCGAAATTAAATAGGGAATCATCAGTCAAGTGAAAACGATCAACCATTTGGATGAATTAATAAAAATAGGTAGAACGGATAAATTAGGAAAATTTCAATATATGCATATTTGTCTCTCTAAAACAACAAATCACACCATTTCAAACGCCCACATTGTTCAGACCCTGTAGTGTCCTTAAATCTGAGGGGGGAAAAATTTAGTATTTTGAAAAGTATTCTTACGTGGTATTTCCGAAGAAATATCATCGGTGTCTTTTATCACGGTTTCATTTCATGGAAATTGATTTCAGAAGCTGAAAAGACTATAGTTAAGTTGCATGCACAACAAATAACAATCCTCAATGTTGGATGATAAAGCATATCTAGACGGGAAGTTGGATATTCAAAAGACTTATTCGGATATATAATGTCACAGTGAACACAAATACACCGGAAAAGTTCAATGGGAAGGAGGGAAGAGGGAACGGGGCTTGTGATCTTTGGCAACAGTATATAGCATTGTTATTTATTACAATAAGTAATGTATTATTTTGGTGGTAAATTTTAGAAGTAAATTATTGACTAATGATGGAATGAAAAAATAACCAATGTAGTATGGAATGAGGTTCACAAAAAATACGTGGTTCACAACCTCTTCAGCGTGGTGATGAAGTGCACGAACTTCTATAGTTACGCAAAACCTCAAAAGTGAGTTCTTCTTGAGTTAATTTAAGCATCATTTCCATATGCCACGCCGATTCTTAACGAGTATTCATGAAATCATGACGGATCACGCAGCGGAAATAGGCTTCATGTCGGTGTGGAACTGGAGACACACTCAGTTCGAAACCATTCACACACACGAGTTACGCGCAATATTTACGCTGGAAATCCTTCATTATTATGGCTCTTGCTTTACTAAAGTAATCGGTAGAGGTTTTGATCGTAGCACAAATACTTGTGGGTTTGTTGCATAAGGCCTTCTAATTGATTTAGTTCATTCTCCGGACCGATAATGAGAATATCACCCCCTACTCCAAGCTTCACCGACTAACTAAAAGTGGTGACCAACACTAAATTTGAGAGATGATTAACAGATTGCTTGTGTATACGTTGTTAACCCATGAGTTACAAAGTATAGCTACATATGCTAATCATTTTATAGACATTACAAAACAGTAACAGATAAGAAAGTGTGATTATTCATTTCATTCACTATTATTCAGTTCAGCTTCCTATCATTTATTTACTCTTTTTTTCTTTTCAATTTATCATAGTCAGAACACACTTACTACAATCACTGAATGAAAAAAATGGTACTTTTGGCACTTCAATTGACGATTGGAATCAAACGTATAGAATACATATATACATGGGAAAATTTCAAAAGCCTTCACTTCCTGAGATTAGTTTTGGAGAATTACCATTGCACTTATTAATGTAAACATTCTGTATTCCTTAGTGTAGTGGTGAAGTGTGTCATGAAATGCGATCATCTAATAAGATACCTACTATAAGAATTATTTTACTGGGAAAAATATTTTTCCCTAAAAGATAAATTTCTCCATTGTGTCTCATTCTCCAATCAGTGCCAAAAAAACAAGAGCCAAATTGTGAACAACACGAAAGTCAAATGGCAGGACTTAATCTGTGCAAAACTGCTCGTTGCATGCAAACAAAATTCCAAGGACATGATTATGGAACTTCGGAATTTGGAAAAGGGAATATACCGAACGTAACAGTCCGATGCCTTTCAGTTAGCAGCAGGAGTTTCACAAATCACCATGGGTATCTTAATCACTTCATCAGAGGCGATTGGCCAAAAATTGCCGCGGACGGATGATATTAATCCGTTAAAGCATGGATATGCATGGCTTCATCCAAATCGGATAGCGGCTATGCATCCTCTTAGCAGTAGAGGCTTACCGTATGAAACAAACTCCTACTGCCCTTCCGAAGGTTAAGTGCGACGAAGGAAAATAAAATGTCCGAAAGGGAAGAGGAGAACTCGTAAAATTCCGATCGAATACCGATCATTGCAAGACCCTTGATAATGACCGCCCAAGATCATGAATGCCCTACAGGTGATGACTCGAGCATGAGTCGTGCTGACAGCTAGCGATTACGTCACCCATGCATCATCACTCGAATTCACACGCGGACCAAGTGATCCAAAAGACAAACAACTTACCACCACCTTCACACCTTTTTCCCTCTGCAGCTTCAAGGTCACTAGTCGATAGAACTCTAATGCCACCACTCTTACCTTTTTTTCGTTTTTAAGGCAATTGATTGTCATTAAATAAACACTCGAGCACATATGTGTTTGCTGTTTGGCCCTTTGAGGTTGAGTGGTTAAGCACCGCATTAAGCGTGTCGGCAGAATAACGTTTTATGAGCCTTGGCTTAAAATACGTTGCCATCAAAATACCGTAACATCTCACAGAAGCGCCTTACCTTCTACCCATTGTGGGACTTAACTTTTATTCGTTGTCTCAGAATGACCTTTCCAAATCAAAACAAAACTTTCCCAGAGCTGATAAATGAACTAGATAATGAATTCGTTTTAGAAATTATACTCAGGAATTATTTCTTAAGTAACATTTTCCTGCATGGCCACAGGCAAGTTTAAATATTTTAAAATTATTGACGAAGCGAAAAGATTTTTGTCACATCATGTTTTTCATGGAAGCGAATCCCTATGACCTCTGGACGAAGGCGTAGGGATTAACACAAATGGTTTTTAAGATTTTGAATCCTGATTGACAAGTACAGGTTGTGAAAATTAGTGAAATTTTAACCATGCGAAAAGATACCAACACCGCGAATGGAAGGCAGCTGTCGCCTCATCTGAAGGTGAAACCACAGCAAAAGAAAATCATGGACAAGTATTAATTAGCGAAAGAACTCATTTTTGAACCACCTTCAATCGATTCACGAAAGAATCAAATAATATCTTTTCCGCATCGGTTTTCTCGAAAATACTGCTGGTTTTCGAGTCTAAATTGTTAATGTATAGTATCTCTCACCTGATTGGCCAAGGGTAGCACGCATACTCGGGCCTCCGTTTCCTTTGTTCCGCCGGCAGATAAAGAATGGTCCTCGGCCAATAGCGGCATCATAGTGATTGAAAATTACACCGCGCATTCCACGCCCTTTCCTTTCGGAAGTGAGTAACCGATGCCCAAGCCACACAAAGCACCAGGTGACGTAAGCACTGTGAAGGGAGGCACCCAGGCTTCATTCAAAACCAACATATAGACATTTCAGATTCTTTTTCCTCTCCCACCCTTCCCACACCCGCACCCCCAACCACGCCGTGAAACCTGCCTCTCACACAAAGAGCTCGCGTCGGGAAATAACTGTCAGCGAAAACATTCCCCCCGAAATGAAGTCCGGCGCTCAATGTGCGAACGTGCGAACAATGTGATCCTCCCTCCATGTGACGTCGTATTTTCCAACCGGCGCTCAAATGCTTTTCCTAATGATACGCTGCACGGGCCGGGACAATGGAAGAATGCGCAGCCACTACCAATTCGACATTCGAAACGAAAGCTAATACCAAAGAGCACTACGGAGGGCTAAACCCTTACCGCGAATTATTCCCATCATTCTTCCGCTTTCCATCCTCGATGGCATGACAGCTCCCAATCCGAAGGCCCTACCTTCTCCGGCACGCTCACTCCTAAAAGAAACACTCACTCTCGAGACTTTTCTTACGTTCGCCCTTCCGTCTTCCTTCAGCCTTGTGTCAACTAATTGAGACGCTTGGTAATACCCTTCTTCCCGAAGAAATTGGTTTTTCTACGCCGAGGAGACCTGGAGACGTGATTTCGACGCGGTGGACGAATGGGCATTCTTCTGTTGGGGGTAATGACCAGACATGATTCAATTCAATCGAATTGATTGAATTTAGCATTCGAAAACAAGATAATAGGGTAGGTCTGCCTAACGATATTGGCCATTTAGTTCCTCTTAACCATTGTAAGAGGAAGGGATACCCGGTCCGAATTCAGTGCACTGGAAAATAAGCAAATAAGATTTACACTCGGCAACGTTACTTTAATGGTCCCAATAAAATATGACGCCAGTAATCAAGGTGGGTGTTTTTTAAGAGTGATAATCAACGTCAGAGTATCAAGATGGTTTTACTAAATTAGAGAGAGGATATGAAATGAAATTCATAATTCCCAGATTTGACACTGATTCTAATTGTAAATCGAGGGAATAAATTTATTTAAACAAATTTGTCGGAGAAAAAGGTTGAGACTACTCAGTGAGCACTAATTTCAAAACCCCAGCTATCCAACCACGACCGAACTATGTTAAAAATACCTTTTCTTCTGTCTCGACTTCGAATAAGTGGAATGGGATAGTTGAAACAGCAGATAAGGTTTTTTCCTACAGCAGGCGCTTGGTCTTTCAGCCTTATAGTCACTGCTATGCTGAATAGCAACAAGTAATGTATTATTCTATTTGAGGGGATGCCACTAACAGAAAATTTTGTTTGCTCAAGTGCATTGAACAAGATTGATGTTCTCGAAAGTATATGTCATCTGAGTAGGAAAACAAAAGAATAGGAAAACAAAGAGGCAGCAGTAATTTCATTGAATTCCACTCCCCAAATAAAAATTACTTCTAAAATAGCTCATTAATTCCATCATTCATAATATCTGTGATCATTTGATAAATAAAAAAGCATTCCGGTCTATGAATGACTTTTTGGGGGTATCTGATGATACATGCTAGGAATAGGCATGCAGATTTACGTTCATCACAAAATTTCTAACTTAATATTTAATAAAAACGTAATTCAGCTCCTAACTTCTAATAATTTACCCTTCAGAGTTTTCCAAATATTATCTCTATATTTACACACAGTAGGTACATATTATGCTGTAATATTGTGATCTCTAAGCCTGCCGCCTCGGGAATGGTCGCTTGTTACTTAAGTAATATGGTGCAATGTACCCTTAGCTAACGGAGTTAGATATCTACTTCAAAACAAAAACGGAAACTCGAAATTACCTTATATGCTAATCACTAGTCTCCTATAAGTATCTAAATTCCAGTGCTGTTACCAGAAGTGGTTATAGTATCTCTTGAAAAGGCATATCGCTTCATTTAATATTCGATTTAGATCTAATGACCTATCACTGTATTCAGAAACGTCATTTCAGGACATACCTTAATCATAATTTTGCGAAATAAAGAGCAGAGTAAGGGATTTCTTATTCTCGAGGCCCTCGCACACCATGAGTTTGGGAATATGTTCACGAATGCTACCAATACGACCTGGGAGTACCTTAACCGTCCACATGAAGCCCCATTTCAAATTAAGCTACGACAAATCATTTACAATGAACTAAGTACAAGTCAGATGAAATGTCAAATAATTAGGTTTTTTTCATTAACCTTGTCACCCATGACATAGCGGAGAATGACACATACTTGCAGCCACTCTTGACAGTAATGACAACTTTTATTTGCGATAACACGCGCTTTGGTATCAGGGGGTGTGATAGCCCAGTAGGTATGACGCTAATCTCCTAACTGGAGGACCTGGGTTCAATTCCAAGTAACGCCTCTGGGCACCCTCAACTTCTCCCAAGCTGTGTGAGTTTTCGGGTGCCAGATCATCCTGCGAGACCGCAGCCGGCGCAGGGAAAGGAACATGCCACCCTATGAGTGAGGTCAACCCCAACCTACCAAACCGACCTTCGGGTTGATTACTGTGGTTGGTAGTTCCAGTATCGGGGGGGATCTCCTCTGTGCGTACGTAAAGACGAATCCCAGGCGTTAAAATTAGGTGTCTGCCAAATGTAATTAAGCAAATAAATAGGGCAATAAGTAATTTTTGACTGCCCAGTGACACTTCTGGCATTTTTTCCAAACTAACACATACCTCGGGATTCTCTTCAGCCATCCGCTTCACTCTTCCTTATAATTAATATATCACGTCCATATGATTTGAACCCAGCTTTCAAATGCTTTTTACACAGAGATATTGTGGCAGAACCGGTGTTCATATATTTTTGTCTTCCCTTGTGCTAATGGTGTAGGAGCAAATACTATGTTTATCATGGGCGGAAAAAAATCCAAGGGAAAATCACGATGCCGGTAATCAGTCGGAGATGAAGCATAGCATATGACAAGGGAAGGGTGATCCAAGCCAAGTCGTGGAGGTCAAACAATTCTGAGAGTGGGTCAGATTGAAGTGCGCTCGAGGCTAAGCAGGCCATTTTAAATTATACTCACGTACTCGAGTTCATTGCAACCAGTGCCACAGGATTTAGTTAAGTAAAGACTCGCTGGGTCATTGTTACACGGCGCTTTCATGTTTGGACAGCTCACCGTAATCAATATAAATACATATATTTAATCAAGACATTTTCTTGTGATAAGAATGCATATCGTCATCATTCGGCTAACAACGAAGGGTTTGTTTGAGAACCTTCATTTTATTAATGAAGAAAGAATGATAACATTGTTTTTGCCAAGCAATAAAGTAACTGCTGCGACAGAATTTAAGTGAACTTAACGGAGTTCCGCTACTGTTCATATATATGCAAAAAATTCACAATGTAAAAATCTGGTCCCGGTCCAAGCGAACGACTATTGCATTGTGAAACAATAAATAAAGTGCCGGAAACATAGGATCACTTCGACGGAGTGAAAAGGGTGAATGTAAATCACATTTTGAGCATATAATCTGAAACGCTTTACCAAGAAGCACATTTGCTAATAAAATGCAAATTTCCTACTCATTTAACAGGCATAAGTACTTTTTTACGGTTCTACTTAGATATTACATCAAGGAGAAATAATGCACAGATAAGTTTTCCTTCACATATGTAAATAACTATTTGCTCTCACTTATTTGTTTACCTTGCGTAAAATAGCGGCGATTTCTATTTATATTCTCAAATATTAATGAAAGTTTAATTACTGCAATGTCTACAATCTGATGGAAATTCTTCGTAAAGCATTTGAAAGTAATTTTTACTTCAATTTTTACAAGTAACATAATATTGATAATGATATTGGTGATTTTGCTTTTGATTTCAAATTTCTGCAAGAGTAATAATTTGCGTTTAAGCGAGTAATTGTATGGCGTTTAATGATATACTTACACTTGGTGAAAGCTGAATTTGAAATTAATTGAGAATAAAAAAGTAAAATTCTAGATCCCTACCACATTGCTCAAGCGAGTTACGCCTAAAATTGGGTACCTCAGGAGCACATCCCCATTAAATTTCATGAAGAAAATATTTTACGAAGTAAAACCTTGTGCTTATTCCATAAAATACAATTTAAATCAACTTTTTCCAACTAATTTAAATTTCTACACCACAGTAGGCTGGTACTAATTGGTATTAAGTATACACTGGTACAAGAAGGTTTATAGGGCTCCTGGAAAAATTACCCGATATCAGTACCTTTACTAACGTTTAAGAAATAATTTTTAAAAGAAATAAATGATTACTTCATTTCTGAATAATTTTAAAATATCAGTCAGCAGCAATTTCTAAAATTAATAACTGTTCCCCGAAATTCGGATTTGAAGAAAAAAAGTTTGACTTTCAGGCGATTCAATACACAATTTAGAATGCAACAAAAGAATGAATGGAAATCGCAGTTAAATTTCCACTGTGGTTGACGGTGTTCAATACCTCCAGGAATATGACCAATATAAGGTTAAGAATATACGAATAATCAACCGTTTATTCGTCTCCGGCCGAGTTAAATCCGGAAACAAAATTTCGTAATAGAAAATCGATATACACCCCATCTACATCCCCCGAAAAGGGCGATAGGCAGGGTGATTTAGGACACCCGCCGTTATTTTAACGAAAGGAGGAAGGTGGTCTGTAAAAGGGGGACGTGAAAGTACTGATTAGCCTCATCTCTCCTTGTGTTACCTTCGAGGAACGTTCGAGGGAAAACGAATTCTCGGATCTGTCGCCTTGAATTGTCCAACTCGCGGATGTAAGGTGGCAGCTGGATCACTTCCTCTGTGCGCATGTACAATTTCAAGGTTGATATTTTTCATGTACCTAAGCTAAGAATAAAAGAATATCTTAATGCTATTAAGAATTTTTTTTACCAAGTAACTTTGCTGGACACGTTGTGATCAACGGACATAAAAGTGATTTCATGTTATTATCTTATATTTTAGCAATAACCAATGTGAGCTCAAAGCTCGAAAATAGTTTGATATTTTCATAAGACAACGAGACTAAGTCTTCTGCAGTCAACAAATGCTTGAACCCTTCCCTGTCCTTGAAGAAGTTGCCTTATAAATCCTTTCTAGCAGTACTTATGAACAAGCCCATTTACGAAAAAGAATGTCACACTATCAAGTGCTTTGCGTCAAAGCGGTTATAATGATTATCCTAATGAGTATATTTTAAACCGTGAACTAAAAGAATTAACGATACATTTGACTACCACCTTGGCCCGTACCCACTTTAAGGATCCGTTAGAAGGATGCGTAAAATTCAGTTTGTAGGCCCTTTATCATACGATACTCGAGCAAGGTCGTGAAAGGTCTTTCGATGGATATAATCAAGCTCTCCTTCCACAATCTCTGCACCCTGTGAAAGATATTTTTCAATTCCAAAGGCAAGGTTAATGCTCTTACCCAAACTGGTGTTTTTAGACTGAGTTGTTACCCGCCCAACTATACCTCCCAATGCATGGTCAAACCGGTCGCTCAGTAGATACCAGGGTCTTGGGGCACAATAAAATTATTCATAAAAGAGATATTAAGTCTAAATTTACAAAACACTTAAAAGAAGAAAACCATTTTAGTTACCTTACTCGGAAGGTACGTCAAATAGAAAAGAATGATGCGGAGTTTGTTTGGACCCCAGTAGCCACGGTAATCAACCCGAAGATTGGATTTAAAGGCGAGGGTATATCTCACCCAATTCTAAGACCAACGGAATGTGAAATTCACACATCAAGGTTGAGGGGGGGGGGGTTCCGCTCTTCTGGCCGCCTGCGGTTTCCCAGGAAGAACTGGTACACGGAAAATCACACAGCATGAGTGAAGTTGAGGGTGCACACAGGCGTCACCCGGAGTCGAACCCTGGCCCTTCGGTTGAAAGCCCAGCGCTCTACCCACGGGACAACCACGCCCAATGAACCTCCTCCATGACCTTGTTTCCCCATCACACTTCTCTTGTCCTTCCCTTCCAACCCTTCGCCAACAAGTTTGTCGCTCATTCTCTATACGGCACCACTAACTCCCGTTGGTGCCCTCCCTCACTCTTAACCCCCCTTTCTCCTTCCTCCAGACCCGCCCTCCCTTTCATATTTCACTACCCCCACCCACACGCTTGACCAGCGAGTAGGAAATTACCATCTTCCCCGTAGTGTATTTCTCCCGTCCGCCTCCCTCTCACCGTGAACCTATATATATTATTAGTTCCACTTTCACCGTGAAAATTACTTTTATTTTCGTTGGAGTTTTAGCGGAATTGACTAAGTTTATTTCATTGATATTTCCCCTTCCCTGCCACCTTGCATAGCCCCTCCCATCTTCCCCCCTTCCTTTTACCACATTGCTATGTGAGAGATATTCCATTGTGCAAATCCACTGATGATCAACTGGAAGCATTGAAACGTGGCTCGTGATATTTCAGTAAATATTTTTTTTTAGCAACCTGGGGAAATAAAATTTCCAAAACGTTTTTTTATGTTTACGTTTCATTTGCTTGCAGCATATTCTGTATGGGGTCTCACTAACGACAAACAGCATCTTTCCTTCACTGTTCATCGCCATGTTTTCCGAATTCGCTCTTTACAAATTATAGCTACATCAAGGCGGCCCCACAAACGTAAATTACGGGTGTGTTTTCCCAAGATCCAACGACGCCGAAGCACATCATATGGTCAGTGGGGCAATTTACAACATCACCGAGTGTGTAGGCGTAGGTTTGTTCGTCTGTTCTCCTTTTTATGAAGTGTTTGACCGTACACTGTTCATGTTCACTGTTCATGAATCTGTAACTAAGGAACCCACAGCTGATATAATTCATGAATGCTGCGATAATCGGTAACAAGTATTTTGCGGTCAGTGCGGCTCGTAATTTCCCTATATCGCGACGGTATCGTCGGCGAATAGGTTAGTGTATCTTCTTGCACGTGAAGTGATTTCATTCATATAGTTAAGGAACATTTCATTTGATTTAAGGAACATTCCACATAATGTGTTTCTACTTTTAATTTATACGAAAGAAAGTTTTTTTTACGACACATTGGTAGTTCAATTAGAAACTGAAAAGTAATTACACCTGTTGCCGATATTTTAAGGACCTCTCAACTCATACAACTGCAAAGAACTTTACAACTTCGTTTGAATTAAAATCGATATATTTATATAATAAGTTTATCTCCCTACAATGTTTAAAGACGGTAATAACCTTTTTATGTCCTACGAGAAAAAGTCTAAGCACCCACACTTATCGTCTAAGTACTCAGAAGTAGGATGATATTTTCTTTGGATGGTTTAGCATTACGTTCACGATCTCTAACATTAATACCTATATATCTACCACACGTCAAGTGAGTATAACATCTACCTTCGATATATGCATCATCCTTATAACATAGTGCACCATTTTACAGTAGTCAATACACATGGGAAATATTTTGCAAATCCACGAAAAACACCGAATACTGACGCGACTTAACTATACCGCACTTAGGGGTTGGACTCATCCTCGCTATATGAATGACCTTATTACTCTCCATAATATCTTGGGCGTCAAACTATTCCTGAATACTTGCAGTAACCATTTACTTAGGTTCGTGAGATTCCTTATATGACGAAATTCCCATTTATGCTCATTTTAATCATAGCAATGGTATGCAGGAGTTTTTTACCGCCGATCCAAGGTTAGCAGGTATTTGAAATTATCGATGAGCAATTTCAGATGATCGATGGAGATCTCAGAAATAAATCTCTCTAATTCAAGTCACATAAGTTTTAAGTCGATGCAGATGGAGTAGTTTTAGTCACGAATTACATTGGTAGAAGAAACCACATCGAGAAGTTGAGGGTAGTTGACTTAATAAATTATTGATGAGAGAAAATGATTTTCCCTTCTACAATATCTGACCACGGAAATAGGAAGAAAAACGCATGGAAATTCAAAAAGTGTTGAAAATAAATTTATGCCCGACGCTGATAACACCTGATTACTCAAAGATGGTGATTAAACACCCAGTGTCAAACACCCCCGTGGTAACTAGGATGATAGGAAAAATGTAGTATTTATCTAGCCTGATAAACGAAACCCAATTTATGTTAGCTGAAAAGCGAGCATTCATTTTATCAAAATCAACGACGAGAAGCTTGTGAAGAAATAAAACGAAGCTTATAGGTACGTAAAAAATTTGTTTCCCTGTTAGATTGATATCATGAACCACAAGGATTAAACCATACAGAAGCTGTTTGAACCACATCTCAATTTAAAGCACACAGATTGGAATGTTATACCACATACTTATATACAAAGAAATTTTTACTCCACCACGGCGAATTATATTTTTTGCCACTAAAACGTAAGAATTAAAATATTTAATAATGGTACGTCACTAAATCATAGCTGTACTGCTTGGATGGGTGGATGTTTCAAGTGAATGTTAGTTTTCAATTTAACTAGAGGCTAGGGGAGAGAAGAGAAATCTTCAATTGATAGACGATTCAGAAGGGATTAAATTCAAGTTTACTTAATTAATTAATACGTTATCAAAACTTGAAGTACTACATTTTTTTTGGCACCATTAATGAGTTGGTACTGCTAAATAATTAGCAGAAAAATAATAAACATCAACGAGTTGGCACAACAAACTCTATCGGCATTTGCCAATAACTGGATTTCGATTAATATGACGGCTTCAGAGGCCCTGTTGTTCTTAAATCACGCACCTTTGTAACCCCACTTTTATTCTTTTCTATCAATTCTAAAAAGATAATGACCTTCTACAAGGGATTCAAAAGCTATAAAATAATGGAAGCGCAATACGTCAATATGAAATCCATGCAATTACATTTTAACAACAATTATTCGTATTTTTTCATGAAGGAATTACATATCATGCAGTAGAATTATTCTCTCACATTATGATGTAAAGGGGACACATATTTAGCGCACTTATCAGTTGTACCAAATAAATTAAGGGCAGCCCTCACATTACAGAAATATTAACTGTTGACAGTAGAGGACCCAGATGTTAGAAAGTGAATTCCGTCAAAATATTTAGAGCAGTCGTTCATGCGATTTAATCACAGGTTATCATTCCCAACTGAAACATAAAGAGTTATTGGATCTTGTCCAATACGCATACAAATGTTTTTAAAATGTTTCACTGCCTTTTTATTTGTTAATTATTTTTAGTCGAATTCAATATGGCTGTCATTTTCGGGATTACACTCACTTGTGTATTTTACGGAGAGAGGAGAAGGGATTCATGACGTCACTTATGAAGCGTGTTATCGAATGCTTGGTACACCTCAAAACTTGCATGTTTCTTCCAAAATATTCGAAAAATCAACCTACTAGGTGAACTGAAACTCTCTCTTTCGGTTTCCGTTTCTCTACCACTCCGTCGGGGTTTTTTGAAATCCTACGGAAGTGTCTAATCAACTCGAGGTTTCTCATTTTAGAGGTAAAGCATGTCGTCGTTGTAAAAAAACAGTTGATATCACTTTTAAATGAATGCAAACGGAGTTTGCAATTAACCCAGAACTCAGGCCAACCTACCGGCCAACAACCTTCCAGACTCGAGTCCTTCTGATACTAGTGCTTCGTTTTACTGCCCAAACTCAAATCCAGTGTAAAAATGGGTTAAGAAAAAATAAATGCCACCTCTGAACAATTTTTCGCGGGTAGACTGGGAAAATACGGCAATTCGCCAAAAAAAGACGGAAACTACATTTAAGACTTTGAGTCATTCATGAAATCTCACCTCACACTGCTCATCTTTTAGAGTTAGTGATAAATGGATATTTTATCAAAATTGACGCATGCAGTTTACAAGCGTCTCGTATCTTATGCAGTATGGAAATAAAGATACGAAATAAAGAAATCAATGTATAAGAGAAATTATTGCACTAATATTGTAAAATGGATATTTCAAAATTCATACTATTAAAATTCCGTTCAAATGACCGGATGAGGGAGTATACTCGTATACTCAGATACTGAATGAGACCGGTTAAATTGTTTTTACACGAGACGGGGCACAACCGTGGGCAAGATATTCACACGAAATAAGTATATATGAAGGCGGTTGAAGAGATGGGGTATTCATATCCTAAATATAACCGTAGAATTCAACTGTTGCCAACGTGTGCATACGAGGTCCCTCGAGCCTTCACCAGAATAAAGAACGTAAATACCTTTAATTGTCAGATAGAAAGTATGTCCACATGGTTTGAGATATTACCTCAGTAAGTCAGTAGACTGGAACGCGACCATGAGACCATTTATGTCATGCGAAATAAGCGAGTATCGGGGGTTGAAATGTTTGGAAACGGACCTTGGATGATAAGAAAATGTGGTTCTATCAGAATAGGTAGAATGAAAACGAAATGTGTCAAGGCATAATTCAACAGCTCATTGTCATCAACTATCAGAATGTTGGGTGAACGAGGGAGAGGGAGGAAAATGAAGCTTTTTGAATTGAATGAATGGTGGCGGAAAATATTTGGAAACGAAGAATGAGTTATTTGAGTTTGGGTTGCATGGGAAAGTGATGGATGCATATTAGTATCGTGTGTAGAATTCGGTGCTTTCAACTGCCGACCTTTCTAGGGCTAACTCCACCATCGTCCTCAGGGTGTTTGTGTCGTGCGTTCATCTGAAACCTATCCCTACCGGAAAATCACAATTAAAAATTAAAACTCATTGTTTAAAGATGTTTTTCAACTAACCAAAAAATACAATAAATTGTGGGTATTACTTTAGTCATATATACAAGGCTCGATTAACAGTGACGTTGCATCGCTTCCTATGACATTCTCTGCTATCACCTCTTCAAGCATTCAACATGCCACGAAATCCTGAGTAGGTAACCATTGGAAACTCTTCAATGAAAGTGAAGGTGAGAGATATAGAACTTTCCAAACCTGGGATTCATCCACTCTCCTTACTACTCATGGAGAATATAACGTGCCTATGTTTTCAAATTTTTTGTGCAAGAATAACAGAAATGTTGACATAAACAATTAAAGAAAAGAATTTGAGGCCACGAAGACAGTGAGACGGATTCACCATTGTATTCAAAGTTATCATTTTCGAGTTATCATTTTTTTATCGCCATCGAAGTTACACAACTACACTTTGTATCGAATAACTTGTTTTTACCTACAAGTGATCACGATAGATTATATCAATTGGTTTGACGGGAGAAGACGAAGATACTGTTGCTGAATATTTTAATAACTAAGATTGCGTTTGCTGTTCACATCATAATCATCATATACATTAAAATAAAATGGACATGCACCAACACTTTTTTGGAAGTATTAAAACTACAAGGGACACACTAACCGACTTCAACTGTAACACAATACATTTTTACGAAAACTGAATATGGTTCCTCGCACGCTATGTGCCAATATACCTCAATAAGTACCTCGGTCTTGGCATATTTATCACATAAATTAATCATAAATGTTATATTTAAAGTATTTCGCACAATGCCGTACAAACGATTTTTTTGCAAAAGAAATGCACTTAACTCTCCTTCAAAAATTTCAAAGCTAAGGGTTACTTGGATCAATGCAGTTCTTGTTGAAACAGCATGCAATTTCAATTGTGCTCGAAATAGATATATGACACCATTATTTAGCTATAAATATAACCCTATGCCTGGGCACCAGTCTTACAAATGCGTGGAAGGAGAAGGACGTGGAAAAAATTATGAAGCATACGAACGCTGAAAAAATTAAATTAATTGAAATATATCTAGCGAAATTCTCTCGCATGCAACCAAGCCGAAAAATCCTCAAAATCCTCATGGCCTGCATTTAGATAAATGAAGCTAAAATTTTCGAAGCGGAACTTCGCCGTTAAGAACACTTGCCACGAAGATGAACATCGCAGGATGCAAAGAGAAGAATATACTTTGGAACAAATGAATCAGGGATCAGTCGCTACGTCCATAATAAGTACGAATATTTAATTAGATGTCCATTTAATTCGGCGGAGATAGTTCCGTAGCAGTGCACACGGAAAATCCCACGGTTTTACAAATGACAACAGAAGAGGAAGAGCGATGACATGACGAACGCCCTCCCGACACTTACGGGGAATTCAAGCACCTCTCCGGAAAAGAGAAAAGAAAAGGGTTCCACCATTTGAATTTTATGCTAACGATTGCGGGATTAGATATTCTTTTGTCCACAAACTTTTTCCGATGTTTCTGCAATTCTGACAACGTCACTGCTAACTCGACGTAGAAGGAGAGAGAGAGAGAGCAGTTCTCACGCCTTTCTCTGTCGAGCGAGAGGAAGAGGGACGGGAAATGGAGGAGGGAGGAAAGAAAATAAGATTTGTCGAGCACCGAGTCGGCAACGCTGCTCTCTACCCATCCGACATAAAACACTCGGTGCTCCCGTAAAAGCGTTTGCCTTCTAACCCCAAGAGAGGTGAGCGGGAAAGGAAAGAAGAGAGGAGCGAAGGATGTCAACGACCTAAGCCACGGAGCCACCATCGAGGTGGTGGTGCGGGCGCTGGTGATGATGTATTTATGGAAATTTTCAAGTGGTGAATATAATAATAGAGTACGAATTAGTTATCCAGGTCCAAGCCCCTTTCGAAAAAACGTTTAATAGTGGATTTACACTCAGCATCCTCAAATAATCCACAGCGCATAAAGGTGGTAAGGATGAGAAATTATTCAAAATGGCAACAGAATTGTAATGACGAGAGTTGCTCTGCGTCAAATGAAATTGATGAAATACACTTAAAAGAATAACAAACAACGATGAATAACGAACTGAAAGCTCGCGGAGAGAAAAATGTGTGTGCCAAATCATCACTGTAAAACGTAATGTGGAAAAAGAATCAACGAAGATGCATAAGCCTTTCTCACAAGTACAATTCATTTTCAGGTTGGTACACTGCAGTGTACTGCACTGGCGAAACACATATTTAGGTAGCTCGTTTGGAAGCGGATTCCACTGTTAACATTAAAATGTTAGAATAAGAGGCGTGTGTATGATGCTTAGCCACCACCGTACCCCCCCCCCCC
>LYUA01000189.1:197808-208168 GCA_002093875.1 Calopteryx splendens | reverse complement strand
TGGGGGGGGGTGCTCTGGGCCAGAGGGATTTAACCTCGGGAATAATGCGATGCTCACTCCGCCACGGGATCTCCGGAAGGGGGGGATCAAGAGAAGCGCCGGCGAATAATTTAATAGCTTCCTTACGCACTGAACTCGATTCTCGGGGTCGTAGGAATATTTTACCTACGCTTTGGTATCCACGAGTAAGTTAAGTGGCTGTGTTTTGAACATGAAGAATTTCGGGTTCAACAAATGTATACCTCCACCCCGAGATGGAGGGTTTCAGAGAATGATGAAGTGGGAATGGATGGGGCGGCATTAGGGAGTGTGATGTCATACCAAGGGTGCTCCAATTTAAATTACAAAGAGTGGAGTCAGAAATAAGTTTATGTTACCGATTCACGCACCCCCAGTGTATGGAAAGAAAGTTAATCGACTAATATCTACCTCGTAAAGTTAGTATGGAAGCTTTACTTAATATTTGTAACACTTGAAGAAGTAGAATGGCAGAAATGACGCAATGGGTATTATGTGGACTTGAGTTTTGGACACGAGTTTAACATGCGGGAATGAAGAGACTATGAAATAAAACCAAACTTATAAGTAAAAAAGTAAGTAAAAAAGACTGATAAGTAGAATTCTGAATGCAGTTGAATTCACTCCAAACTTTCTGTCGCTTTTTTTAAATCAATATTAGAGGTCAGTTTACTTAAATTTTTCCAACGATTATAACATTTGATCATTGAAATGAAAGTAAATGATTGAAAAATCCTTTCGGTGTTTCAATCTGGTCGGGAACTTCATATTCGCCGACGTATTTGCATATTCTGATGCTCCATTGACTAGTCTGACCGCAAATCTTCGGCTAAAATGGGAGAACCTGACTCAGTGGAAATCCCTAGAAGTTTTCATCCAGCTATTACGCCGAGAAAGAACCAGAAGCCAAATCAAAATTACTGCTTCTTCCCTTCGCAACTAACGTCCGATTTAAACCGAACAGGACTAAAACAATGCAACATGAGGAATGAATTTCGATTTTTTTCAGATGAGAGGGTACTTCTCTATGAAATGATATCATTTCTAATGATAACCAGAAAAAGACGCAGGTTCTTCATAAAATATGCCTGGCATATAGCGCAAGAATAACATTTCAAAGTATCAGTAAAAATGAAAAAAATAAACTAAATATGATATATCAATGCGATAAATGCTCAAGTATTACTTGAGCATGAGATCATTCGGTTAAAAAAATCTCAAAAAAATACCTTAAAAAATAAAATATAGGTGATTTTTATATGGAATGAAAATCACATGCCTCGAAATTGCAAAATTTTTAAGCGATTACATCTTCTGCAGAGACAAAGCTTATGCAATATATAGAGCCAAACGAAAACTTAACATTGGTGCATCTTGGATACACCAGGTCCGAACCCCTCCCTTGCCTTCCGCTCACCCGTCCGGCCCCTCGCCCTGAAAATGGCAGACGGCGGGCCTTTTGCCCACCATTAAGCTCAATAAAATTTAAGAAGCTGGCATTCTTTGCGCACGCGAATCTTCATTCATGAATTATATATCAACGGGCGTGAAACAATGGCGAGAGTGGCGTCATCCGAAGAGCCGAGGAATCCGGCCCTCGTCACGAATCAAACGGTGAGCCCGAAAACACTCGCCTCCTCCACACCTAATCCCCAACGGATGAAAAAAAGAAAATCCCCTATGTCAGACGAAAACGTGGCCCTCGGAATTCCGAATGCAAGGGAGTGCCGTGATTCCAATTGTGAGCCACCTTTGATGCAGCTCCCCTCTCCCGTCACTGTGGGATGGTTAAAGCTAGGAAATAAATCTCTCTGTTGGAGTAACGGGGATAGTGTACATTAGGGACCGTTTCTAAAAGATAATAGTAAAGCCATAAATTGTGGTAAATATTTAAAACCTGTTCACTCTAAACACAAATGAGTTCTCATTAGTTTCCACTCGTCTCCGTTTATAAGGATTGGGTGTAAAAATGTAAATTATTATAAACGCTTTATACTTTTCTTGTAACTGTTTTAAGAGGATGTTTCATGTGGCTTTAAGAAAAAACTGGCCGGAGTCGTTGAACGTTCTATTAACCGCAATTAACCAATACCGTTTTAATTGTGCACGCGCATATCTGAAATAATTACGTCTAGTCTTTCCAATATTTTTAATGCATTTTTATGGGAAAAGTTTCAATTTTTAAAAATTACGATTATTTTAACCTTTCTTAAAGTGTTAGAACTGAGCGGTCGGTAGGTATTAAGGACGCACGTTGCTCAATCTGCAAACGTATTCCTTTTTTGATTGGAGCCATTGGAGTTAGTCAGGTCAGTAATACGCCAGTACACCCACCCGAAGATCTCAGATACGAATTGCATCCCGGACAGGGTGTTCTATTTTCTAGGGATTACATATTTTGGTTAAAGTGAGCGATATAACTGTTATTGGAGCAGTCAAAACAAATATATATTGCTGCTATCATTGTAAAATGAATATTTCAGTTTGTGGGTGGAACAGCACGATACTCGCTGCCGAAACTTGGCTGGGAAGGCTTCAACAAAGGTGATACTTGGGTGACTCAGAAATGGATAAATGACATTAGAAAAGAGATAAACTCCATGCGATTCCATACGATCAATGTACTTGTCCACAATTTTGACAGATTAACAGAAGAATACACATGATGTATAATTGCGAGCGTGAAGCAGGCTTCATGTTCGCAAGGGACCTTGTAACATTAGAAATGTGTGCCCATTAAAAAAGCCCTGCCATGTGTGCCCTGTACACTAAATTGACTATGGACATGTACCTAACCCATAATATCTGTTAATGCATGTTAGGTAAAAATGCATGTCATACGAAATCATTTTGTAGATGGCAGATTTAATGGGCAGATTTTAAAGTATGAAGAATCCCCATAAGACCCGGTTTTTGGTTCTGTACTTTGGAATAAGTGACAATTCTGACGAATAAAGCTTGTTTTAGTCCCAAATGAAGACCTATTGGAAATGAAATAGTTTTGGAAAATTTAATTTTGAAAAATAGTAGGCAAATTATTAAGAAAATTATAAGATCAAAAATTGAAAGTCACCTGAAATCAAGAATAAGATGATCAGCATTTTTAGAGAGTATAGGAAAAGTAGTCTATTATAAATTGATAATCCATCCGTCTCTGAGATGTGTACCCCACGGTTGGTGGGGCGTTTAGTGTGCTGGTCTCCCGTATTTAACGTTATCCAGTAATCCTTCCTTCTCCCTCGGAGAGAACAGTTGTAAGGAGAGTTGGGCCTCCCAGAGGGACGACCTTAGGTCACTCTAATCTCTTGCAATTGCCTGTCAAGACAAGCTTGAAGCGGGGGATAATATTTTTTCTGTCTTCCGCACGAACCTAATCTCAAATAGATTTTCGTTCAGAAGTTGTGAAATATTTACTCAAAACAGTAGTGTATCGTATAATGTATAAGTCTTACATTATTGTGACCATGTTCGAGCAAAAATTGAGAAGAGGCGAGGAAATGACACTCTTAGACGGCAACACCGTAGAACTAATTTATTCTGTTGCATGATAGAACCCCCACTGGTTGCTCAAGGTCCCCGTGAAGCAGTACTCAAGCAAGTGCTCCTGCATCTGCCACGCAAGGGGAAGAAGATTGAAGGATTTGGTTTCAAAGATATTAATACCCATCTATTCCGAACCAAGGAAACAAGATGGAAGGAAATGAGGAAATAAAGGTCTCATTCCATCGGCAGGACGGGGAGACTAAGGCAATGGATTCATCAGAGCCCCGGTGATTCTCGCCAATTACGGAGAGCAATTACTCTGACAAGCACCGCATGGGAAGGCAGAAGATGCTAGAGGATTGACAAACGGCCGCGAGAGGTCGCCAATTAAAGGAACGTATAAATTACTGACGAAGTAGCTCCAAAAAAAGAGCTTTCGTGAAATTAAGAGAGTAGGTATCTGCATGTGTGTGTGTCTGGCAGTAGGCTCCCTCGGCGTGACAAACCTGAGCGAGAGACTTAACTTTCTTGAGAGCGGCGATATTAAGGAAGGAGTTATGCATTCAGAATGGAAAGGGAGGCAACATGAACTCACAAACGTTAATGGTTTTTCCCCGAAGAGCAAGAAATCTCACCCAAGAAAGGGAACGAACTTAAAAAAATACACTCTTAATAATGATGTGCTAGCCTAATTAAATTTAACTCTTTTATGTGCCTAAATGTGAAGACCGCGGACAAAGCCAATTGAAGCTCCGCTCTATAACAAGATTCTAGACCCTACTAGAAATATTTTTCACGTTTTCCCCGTTATAATTCCCTGACAAAGAGTTTTTAGAGGCTTTGGGATCACTGTTACACGCTACATAAAAATTTGTTTAAGGTGTAGATAATAGAAAAATTCTTTCTCTGAACATTGTTGAATCGAAGATTTTTTCCAATTAGATCCGGAAGAGAAAACCAAATAAAGTATATAAAGGTAAGTATATATAATAAAAGGAAAAAAATTAGAAGGGCGAGAAGAAATGAATGTAAAAAATAAAATGGATAATGAATGATTTAAATGATAATGGAAGTACCAAGTGTGCGGCAAAATTGAAGAATGATAAGTTATATGATTTTCATTCATGGTCATTGAAAACAACCACAAAACTCAAATTTAACTAGCAATTCGTTAATTGAAATAAAAAACCTAATAAGTTATGTATTCATCAACAAATGTGGCACAACCGTATACATTAGACTTCCGTCGAGAGGATGCAGAAATGGATAAATGAAACATATTTTTAATTCATTTTATCGAATTCGTCTAAGTAATTTATACAAATATATTTTTTATTAATTGAAATCTGACAAATGCAAATAAAACTCCAGAATTAACTTTGAAGCTATGAACTAATGAATTGAATACAGTTGCCGTACAAAGTGGAAAAAATATTCAATAAATAAAAAATATATCAAATGAACGATACCTTATTCCACGAAAAGCACATGCCTGCTCACAGGCATGACAAAGAGTTATATGGAGCTTAGAAAAATTATCTTCACTATATTTGCTGCCCTTTTAAGTGAATCGTTCTATCTCCATGCAGAAATTGTCCATAATAATTTCGGACAGTTTCAACCTATCAATTTATTGATTATGTGGTGTGCCAGGGGTCACCTAACTACAAGCAAAAAAAATTGCCCTGGACCATTCAACCTGGGAGGAATCTGCATCTAGCAGTTAAAAGGTCAATAACCGACTATTCCGTGTGTTCGTTTTGCCGTTGCCTCTAATTTGTTTGAATGTGTTAATGTAGTATAAAGTGCAATAAAACATTTGCCAAATCAGCGAGCTAATTCTTTTTAAAACATTCGGCATGAAATTGACTGACTGCTTGACCTTTCACGTCTCGGGTGACGACATCCTGCACTGTTGAGCGATATTTTTTGACGCAACTTCAATGGAATCGGGAATTCCAATTCCGCATGCACCTAGCTGCTGCCGCGGCATGGAGAACACAAACTGTTATTATTGCGAGGCAAACACCAATCTCACACTCTCGGACGATAACACTTCTTGTTTTCCATGGACATGTCTCAGTTTTAATTTTCAGTAAAGAGAATACCATGTTCAAGTTAATAATGAGTTTGAACTGAATATCAAATATTACCTATTTCTTTTCCATTCCACAGTATCAACAATTAAGCTCATGAATAACTGATCAAGGTAATTGATATGGTGTCAACAGTTAAATCTCTGGCTATGGAGTAATAAAAAAAGCCAGATGCTGAGACAAACATGTCACTGAATAATGAGAGCAATTATGCACTGGGACAATCGGTCCAGAAGACTACACGTAGTGGTTATTATTTCTCTTCCCGCTCGACAATCAATTCCAATTTGCCAAGGGTGCGTGGCGCGTTAAAAATTAAGTACCTTTCTGGGAAAAAATGCCACAAACCTCGTGTATTTGCTTGAATCTATTTTCAAATTACAGAGTATACCAAGAGCTATTTTTCGACATAATTTCCGCCATTGTTGAGGTACTTGTATCTAGAGGCCTATTTGTTTATTCCCACATGAAGGAACGGTGCCGCCAAAGATGACAAACACTCCCTCTCGAATGACGACCGGCCCTCTTGAAATTTTGGAAAGTTCGTCGCATAGCAAGGAAATCGTGAATTCCCACGAATTTTCTCATCAATTTTCCTGGCCACGTCTTCGTTTACAACAGTGGAAGGCCGCCGAATCCTTGGTTCATCATACACATTCGTTCGGCCATCGTTGAACTGTCTAACCAATTTCCTAACCATTCCGTCACTCCTTGAACTGTCGACACACACCCCAACGAACTGTTGATGAATTGTAGCGTGATTCAGTCCCGCGTTTATTCTATTCCGAAATTGGATAACAGTACGTATCTTACAGTAGGCGGTATCTTCTGTTGAATTTTACATTGCACACAATCAAAACAGATATGAAAGTACCTCGAAAACGGGGGGAGGGAAATATGTAGAAAAATTAAGGCATGCCCTTTGACGAAAAAATAAATTCAAAGGAAAATACCATTCACGAAGTTTTTCAAAATACAAATCTGTACTTACTTTTTGAACACGCTCAGAATAATAGATTTTCGCAAGGTGTCCTTTCTTTGTACAAATGTACCCTCAGATGTACATAGTAATGTTAATACTGAGACTATTAACTTTCAGAGAGGAGCAAATGTTCCGATCGCCCTTGCATGCTTCAACGGAAAATTAGAAGTTTAGAAAGAGAAATGAACAGAGGAAATTAAAAGACAAACCGAAACTAGGAATATGAAAAACGGATGCTAACTGATGGGAGGAGCAATGAGATGATATAGAGAAATGTGAGAAACAGATAAACAAGATGCACTATAACAAGGAACTAATTACCAGGAGGTAAAATGAGTTCAAAGACACTAGAAGAAAAAAGATAACATATTGTTTAGTTCCACCGACAGGCATATCCATATTTGAGAGGATTTTCAGAAAGAACATTAAGAAAATATATTGGGAAAGTGCGCTTAAAAATAGACAGAAAACAATTTCTACAAGGATGTTGTGGACCCAGATATTTAGCGATTCAGATAAAAAAAGCAGTAACTATAGGAAATAGAGGTCAGCAAGGCTACTGGAATTGAAACTATGCCAGCGGAATTATTCAATTCTTTGTGGTGAATTAGAAGAATCTATTTTGGGACTTTGAATAAGCAGTTTTGAGTATAGAGTTAAGGAGGGATATTGGGCCAACTCATTATACCCTCATCCCAACCAAAGGTCAAGTAGAATATGAGGGCACTAATTTCGAACGAGGAAATGGCAATTGCACTAATACTCCTAAGCGAGAGAATTCTCCTAAAATTTAGAGAAATGGGAAAGGGACTACATAAGATAACAGAAGAGTATGAAAGGAAAAGGAGGGGAGCGAGAAACGAAATAGCACCAATAAGGGCAATGATAGCTAAACTTTAGGACGCAGGATACTTTACTTCTTTTATTGCCTAAAGATGTTGCACTAAATATAATTTAAAGATATAATCAAACTATTGGATTTTAAATAAGTAGACTGGACGAAAACGTGTCAATTTTGGAAACCTGCTCATGAATCCCTCTTCACAAGTTCACTCACGAAGTTCGATAAGCCATGGAAAGCCACCAGTTGCCGTAGCCTAAATGAACATTTTCCGAAACATAAGTATAACATAAAATTTAATTTGAGCACAATAAATTATGTAAATAAACTATTATGGACACTCTTTATTGAACAGTAGTCGTAAATCATGTCTCCAACGAGCCATTTCATAGTATATAATTTGCTAAATATCATATTGTCTCATGTAAACAGTCACAAATATTTGTTTCCTCAAATAATTTTTAGAATATAACCCCATTATTCATTGCGGTAATCAATTCGAAGGTTGTTTTCGAACGCCAATGGTTGGATTGACTAGGCCTTAAGACATTTGAAATACAGTCAGGGTTTCGTTACCTGGGCCTCATGTTTCTTCGCACAATGTTTCCGCAACCGAGAAAATCTCTTCAATCACACGTAGGACGGAGTTGAACAAAAGGCGGAAATCCTGGAATTGAACCAGGGCCGTAGAGGAACGCTCTATTCACTAAACAACTATGCCACCTCATGGAGGCATGGCATAGACCGATGGGTAGAGCATTCTACAGACTGAAGTGTCTGGTGTTAAAATTCCGTGATGTTGAGGTAATCTTTACCATCTCAAATCAAATGCCAAACAAAACGTTTTCAACAAGAAGAGGGTTTTGAAAAATTTAGGATGAATATGAATTCACAACTCTGGGAACTTAGAGAAATAGTTTACTGATTTGTATAAAAAAGAATGATATCAATTTTACCTCCAATTTTTCACTGAATCACCATAATTTCCTTTAGGATGATTGAGTATTGCATAGATTACTTATTAAATTCATAAATATATGACTGACAAGAAAAGGATCTGGTGGTTTTCCGGCCTGTGATCCGGATGAATTTTTCCCGGATTTGACACCGGAACAGGTTCTTCATAACCGATTTCAATGAAGCAATCTTTCATCGTCCTCATGGAAAGCTGAGTCGCCCAATCAGCTTAGACAGTGCAGCTGAGTTCGCCCAGCTTCTAATGAAGGCGATGGACTAGTGTTTCAGTGAATCCTCGTCCACGGAGGTCCTAACTCGGTGCCATACCTTAATTTTAATAATCATTTATGACGGTCAAGAGTAAGCTTTCATGCGTACAAATTGCGAATACCAAAGGGAGAAGAATACAATGATAAATAGAGGAGAAAATAGAAATGGCTTAAATTCAGAAGACAGCATTGGCGCGCGAATCCTATCATGACTGGTATCCTTTTATGACTATTATTTTCCACTGGAGAATTCACGTATAAGGAAATATGGACGTTATGGACATAAGTACCAAAAATATGTATATAATTGCCAAGGAGTAACCAAATGCCCTGATCTGATTCTGATGCCCTGATGCCTAAGTACATCACTGATAACTAAATAGATGTAAAATGAATGTCACTCCCGAGTAAAGTTTTACGACAATGGAGAATTTCAAACAAAAAAATGACTATTTGAAAATTTAAAAAACAATGAAAAACGCATTTGAAAAATTTTTTGTGAAGCCGATCATTAGTGTTTTTTCTAATTCTTGGTTGCCCATCTCATTACGAAATTTTGCGTGAATTATTCCCCTTCATTTAATTGAATTTTGATCAGAATTAAGTCGATACTTACTGCAGATTTTCACATACCTAAGATAGCAGAAAGCATTCATGTTGGAGATGAAAGGGATGAACGAAAACCTTATGCGGGTTCTTTTTAATTTACAATAATACAACTATAAAGCTTTTTCAGGAGAATCTCGAGCAAGGTGACATAAGATATTGATAAACACTTTCTCGTTAGCGTCCTTACGTTCGAAAGAACCCCATAGGTCACACAATTTGGAATATATTTCCGACATTTCTTTCACGACGACACTCTGGACCACACTGCAAGAGTCACAGTCAGCATAATCAAAGCGTAAGTTACGAAATGCTGCAGTAACTACCCCCGTCGCGACTCCGCCGTCTACTGAGTTTTCGAATCACTCAAGTGTTTCCGTGCTGGGAGAATTAACCGCCAAAGATGGAGGTACTAGTAGAGCACAATCTTCCACCTCGTCACCAGACGAAAATACATAAATACTTCAATTATCAATGTATTTAGGTTCATATAGATACGTAAATATTAACTTCTATTGTCATTATTTAATTTTGCATTCATTTACCATTAATTAATAAATGTTAATACAAAAAAAACTGACTTGCAACTTGTTCCTTTAGAGAAATGGGAAAATTCGAATTGCACTTACGAGTAACATACGCGAATTACCTAAAACATAATAAAAGGTTCATAAAATACAAAAATTTAAACATCTTCCTTTGGAGTAATTTGAAAACTCTTACTTTACCTACGTGCAATATACGCGGGTTCCTACCTAAAATATAATACAAGGCCCATGAAATACAAAAAAATTAATTTAAAAAGGCATAGACTACGAGAATTGGCTAGGGAAAAAAATAATTATTGTATCGAGCACAATCGGCATGGATGGCATCGGATATCGACGTGCAAGAAGATGCCTTGGCCGCTATCGATGGATTAATGAATATTGGTAAGAATAGCGGGAAAAAGGAGAGGTATGGAAGGAAGGGATGGAGAGAGGAGGAAGATTAATAGCTAGAGGGTGAGAGGGGAGGCGGGCGAGGGAGAGGGGGCTAGGCTTGTTTTTGGCACTTAGGTACGAGTGATTATGGGAAGATAATGAGGGAGCGAGAGAGGGGGTGGCGG
>LYUA01000189.1:157985-187585 GCA_002093875.1 Calopteryx splendens | reverse complement strand
TGTGATTTCCCAGGATGACCTGTTACCCGAAAAATGGTACACAGCCAGGGTGAAGCTGAGGGTGCCCAGAATCGGTCATCACAGGAAATCGAACCCCGGTCAGCAGTCCAGTGCTCTAACCACTGGACTACCATTACCCGATTTTGCAGGGCGCGCAATTTTCCTATCTCACGTACAAGGTACAGTTTGTGACGCATGCTTTGAAACGGCCGCGAAGTCTCGTTTCCTTTTTCATGTTTCCTTTCTTTTTTTTCTCCTGGGGCCGGGAGAGGTTGCTGCGCGCGGTGGGAAGATAAAAAAAGGCCCGGCCATCGGCCACGGGGAATCTTTTTGGTTCCGTGGGTTCCGGAAACTCGTTGTCCAGGTTGGGAAGCCTGCAATCGAGTTCGATTTCGCAGTGTGCTTCTTTGTTTCCTTTTCTTTCTCCATTCCTTGCCCCATACCTCTCCTCCACCCCCCCTCTCGTGATTCTTGGCTATGATTCGTGATTACCGCGTTGGTAATACACAACTGAAAGAATTACGGGGCATCCCCCAATAAATTAAACCCACCTCCTCTACCCTACCCTTCCAATTCCGAGTGCAGGCGGAAAAGCCTTCACACTACACCCAATCTTCCCCTCCCTTTCCCCTCCTTCCTCTTTTCTTGCACTGGCGCCCAATTTAATTTCCTCTGTCCCCGAACTACGACCAGGCCACTGAGCATACGAGGGGCCACATTACAAGTTGGTAAGTATCTACAAATTTACAACACTCTATACTTCGCAAAAGAGAAATAAATGACCTGTTTTACGGACACGAAAAATGAAAATGTTTCATCAGTAGGGTGCATGTTTTACCACCGAAAATATCCGAGATATTCTATGCATGCGCATGCCTACGCAAGAAGGAAGTGACCCCAGTTTGAGCAAAAAATAAATAAATAGAAGTCCATTAGTATCTATTTCATCATGTTGATTTACTACTTGCCATAAGCTACGCCAATTATTCTCGCTCTTCTTAACAGGCGGACGCATGTTCGGAGTTTTTTCGTCCCTAATGGTTCAACGCTGTTTCTCTCAGTAGCTGAGTCCTTGATGATTGTCCTGTTATTATCCACTTGAGCGCCTAACGTCGAGAGGGATTGGTATGTCTCGCAGAGTTAAATACTCCCCTCATCTTCCAAGGTTTTTAGTTCCCCTGTGATGAGCTGATAGATTACAATCAATGCTCGCTTTTGAATTTGTCGTTGTTGAAGAAAAATGGGTATTTACATTTCCAGAACATTCCAGACAGAAATGTCAAAATTTCAAGAACAAAGTTTAATTGCACATTAAAAATCCTAAATTTACAAATTTAAATTAAATGAAAAAAACACCATATGCAACAAAAACACTAATATGATAGCAGAAAACTCTTGAAGAACTTTTCAAGAGCGGTTATAGTTCAAGTAGGTTTGCTAGTCATAAGAATTTGCTATATATTTCGAAAATCTCAATGTTTCAGACATAAAGAAACCATTCGCTTTCGACGAGGCAACAGCTGCCATCCAGTCAACTAAATTGACCGTATGTATAAAGTGAGTGTTATGATAAACAAATAATGATACGGGACCGGGTAAAATACCTAATTAAACACTATTTAAATGATAACGGAAAATTAGGAATACTGAAGAGAATAAAATGAATACCTGATTTAATAAGGTCTGCCTACATTTTATTTCATAAGAAAATCAGTTCATGTAAAAAAAAGTGGTTAAATGCAACATTGTGGAGACATGACCAATATTAGCATTCGCGACGCACACTAGAACGTACCTACATGACTCCCACACGTTTCAGCCCGGAAAGCGTAAATAAATTATTTAACTACCTAGTCATAAACACGAATACAAGAAAAAACTTTTTAACATTATAAAAGTTATAAACATAAGATAACTCGTTACAATACCACACCTTTATGTGTACCATCAAGTACTCTAGTGGCAATATCAGGATATGACATAGATGAACTCTATTTCCCCGCACGTACTCCAATTTTTCCTACTATAACATTTGGAGGACGAACATAACACACACATGTACAAAAACCTGGACACATCAACCTAGACATCTAATAAAGAATAACGGCCAAATATATTTAGCGCGAATTAACAGGGCACATTATAGAACATGGTTTAAAGACAATAATAAAAGATTTAACTCTTAAAGGCCTTGATGCGTGAGTTATACCTATGTATTTTGGTACAGTACACGGTATCATAATCTGTATCCAATCATTACCACATAAAAAGTATTCACAGTCTGATCATTCAAATCCCAATCTAATAGGCAGAAATTAACACATTAATCATCTGCCCTGAGGAGGAAGCTCGAGTCGAGCTTCGAAACGTCGGCCAACATGAAACACCTGACCCGGTGGAAGATCCGAGAAAACTTCGTCAAACATTAATTCGATTTATATCCAGACCCATAGGAATTATTATAAACAAATGCTTTGAAGAAACTGCGGGATGTGCCGCGTCAGTGACTTTAACGGAGTTACCCTCTGCTGTGCATACTAAATGCGAAAACTTGACAATGTAAAAATCATTCGCCAGAACCGGGACTCGAACCAAGATCCCTCGATTTCCGGCCGAATACTTAAGCCAGTTAAGCTACCAAGGATTCCTCTTAAACTCCAGTATCGTGGGATCCGGGTTCGAGTTAAGCGATTCACGTTCAAGCGAATGTGATTTTTAAACTATGAATTTTTCGCATTTTAAATGCTTCAAAATTTATATCTTCTTTCCGTAATTTCTCATCCATCGTCAAAATTTAAATTCTTATTAGAATTTGAATTTCCCAGTGGCAATTTTCACCGAATTTGTGTCCATAAACTACATCAGGGATCGGAAAACTATTGACACACTTATTAAAAATCAGTTCCGCCATCTATTTCTGAGTGGCCCGCAATCTATGAATAAGCTCTATTGGATCGAAGACGCCAATTTATTTACGGCATATATGTCCCTGATTTCGGCTTAAAAAACAACATTTAGCCGGTGTCGCACCACGCTGGCGGCGGTGAAAATTTCGAGTGAGACCGTGCGTGGTATCCTATTAAATTCGCACTTATGCTTGAAGCAAAATATATCGCTATGACATCTTGTTACCATTAAGTGTGCCGCACTTGACGACAACGTAAGATTTTTTTCAATTGTTACCACACTAGGATAATGAAGGAGTGTATAGAATTGGGGGCGGTATGCTTATTGTAGAACTCGTGCACCTTAAGTTTGAGGTAATTTCAGATAGTAGTTTAGAAATAGTTTGGCTCTCAATAAAAAGTCTTAGAGGAAAAAAGTGTGCATGTACGTATATTATTAACCACAAATCACTAGCGTTCATGGAATATATGATATAGGCAATAGGCCAGATCTTCTCATAAAAAAATGAATTTAATAATTGGTGGATATCCTATACAACCTCTAATGATCGCAGTAATTAGCAGTAACAACAAATATATTATGAGTTACTCATGTATACTTCGTCGAATTACTTAAATGAAATTATTACTTCTCTCAGTAGGAGCAATAATACTCTTGATTTATTAGCAGAAAATATTTGCGAAAATTTCCTCATATTTGGCCGCCGAGTTAGCCTGGCTGGCATGTGCTCACCAGCTAACACAAAGGTCGCGGTTTGAGTCCCACCACCGGAATTAGTGTGTGATGTGTAAACAAATTTAATATATTGAAGAGAGGACCATAGTGGCTGTATAGTGCCATAGGACCATAGTGGCACCATGTCCCTGATTTCGGCTTAAAAAAGACAAAATTGCTACATCAACTCATATGCTGGAGAAACTGTGGAGGACATTTGAATAACTCTAGGTTTAAATAAATTACGTACAAGCTTGATTTAATTTAAGTAAACGCCATTTTTTAATATGACGTTGGTTTAAAACGCGATTTACTGCACTCATTTCTTAATTTCAAGGAAGTTAGCAAACGAAGAAATACCGAGGATGCGTAGGATTTCCTCTAGATTATACAGTCAACTAACTGTAAACAAGTTTACACAAGTAAATTCATAAAATAATACACGAAAGTAATGTTACACCGCGGAATTTAAAGAAAACTTAAGACGTAAAATTATGTGCAATGCTAAAAATTGAAGAGTGTACGCAATGATATATCTAAGGATGAACGAAATGAGATTTTTTATGACTGCCAGAAAACTAAGGAAACTGCGAAGAAAGCTTTTCGGAATGCATTCATTGAATTCAAAAGATATGAAATTTTTTGAACATTTAGACGAGAACCCAAAAGCATTTTGGTCGTATCTCAGGAATGTTCAGGGAAATAATTCGACAGCAAACTCGCTCCAAGACAATCATGGGGAAAAATGTAACCAGCAGTTTAAAGAATGCCAACTTATTAAACTCCTTTCGAAGAGTTTTTACCAAATGCTCACAGAATCTTGCCAACCATCTATCTAATCAGACCGTTTAACCAATTCCTGTAGTTTATATTTCACGGAGTGGAATAAAAACTACAGGCCATAAAACCATTAAATCTAATAAATTCTCGATGAAATATTATCTGGTAGGTATATACAAATAACAGGCGAAGGAATGAACACCATATCTGGAGATCATATGTATATAATCCGTAACAGATTACATAGTACCCAACGACTAAAAAGAGCTAATATTAAAATGCTAATCTATATTATGCTAATATTAGTTAATTATAGATCACGTTAATACACATTTAAAAGTGAGGATAGGAAAGATCTGAGTCATTTCAGACTTAACTTCCCCACATCCATTTCATTTTAGGTATTAGAACATAAATATCTTAGTTCCATACTGAAGCTTTCACGGAAGAGGATTTATTCAAATGTAGACTCTCTTAAATGCTCATGTGTTCCTTAGATTCGCAAAATCTCTTGGGGAAACTTGCTCTCGGAATGAGCGGACAAGTTGGATCAATTGGTGTTCATTAAAAGGGTAGTGGGTAAACGTAACGGCAGGGTAAAAGCTAATGCAAACTTTCTCTGATTACACCTCAATTAAATATGCTTCTTTTGGATGCGAAAGGGGGCGTGGTTGTGCAGCGGGTAGAGCACTGGGATTATAACCGCAGTGCCCGGGTTCGAATCCAGATGACGCCTCTGGACACCCTATGCTTCACCCATGCTATGAGATTATTTATGTGCCAGATCTTCCAGGAAAATCGCAGGCGGCTCAGAGAAAGGAACTGCCCCCCCCAACTCCGATGCGTGAGTTTCACACGCCGTTGGGGTTAGTATTGGATGAACTCTAACCTCACATATTAAAGCAACCTTCAGGGGTATTATTACAGTGGTTTGCATGAGATTCTCCCAAAGTGGATTTGATCTCCGTATTCAATTGCATGGCTCAAAGAGGGGCTAGATTTGCTAAACGATTCGATGAAAATGTTAGCAGAGCGACTGGGACATAAAAAGAAGCAGGTTGGAAACCATAGCCTGGGGGCTAAGTTGTAGATTAAACCTTTTGCATAAATCAGAAGTTAAGTCTCTTTACTGATGGCGTAAAAATGTACAACTGAGCCCGTCGTACAAAAGGAAAAAAATATCAATCAAATGAGAAGAAAGGGATTAACTGTAGTACGGGCAGATTTAAAATGTTCTGAAATTTTATATAAAAATAAATTCATTCTCCGAAAGTAAAAATACTTTTGCGATTGATATCAAGAAGTGATGAAAGGCGATATCTCAATATTGCATGGACAATTGCAACTTGGCCACACAAGTGAAAGAGTGAATCAGAATGTAATCTCATAGTATGCGCCATAAGGATCGTTATTTCTTTATTAATCAAAAGTTAACTGCAGGGATGTTATCATACTGTTACACATTTTCGGCTAGCAGTGATATACCTTAAGGTATTAAAACACGTTCGTCATTGAACCTCTCCTTAAGTGATAAAGGTTTGAAGAGAAACGTCGGGACCGAATTTTAACACAATACAAACTGTCGAAGAGTCGTCACTCTACCCTGTACGATTTCGAGCCGGCGACTCATTAGGACTTTTACATATTTTTTCACATTTTTTGGCCAACATCTAACCGGGAAACCCACTGGCCGAGCACGTCCGCCTGAAATTCCGGAGCGAGGCAAAATGCGGAGCTGAAATTCCCCAAGCCCTTATCAGCCCCGGCCCACCTTCAGAGTGCTCGGGACGTTTTTCACGAATCATGCCGGGATAAAAATACACACGAAAAAAATCCCAAGGATCTATCGAAGGGCATATATGCCGATGGGTAGCTTCGTTCTCACTCCCAAAGGACCACGGAGATAATCGACAATCAATAGTCCCCCTCTCGGAAGCTGCTTATCGTCCATTTCTTCTCCCCGAGTGGACACTAAAAGTGTCCAGATAAAGTCACGTATTTATTCCGACGTCGCGAGTTCCCTCCACCTTCACTGGTTTGAGTGCGGACCAAAGAGGGCGGGAAGAGTGATCGCTTCCACACAGACACAAATTAGGCAAAGGAAATGGATTTGGTGACAGGATGGCATTGCGTCTTACCTCCGAGTTAAGATATATGTTGATCGGACGGATATGGCTGATGGCCCTGTTTGTCCCTGAGATTCCATCGCTCGTTATGAGGTTACATCTACATGGTACCCTTCAAGCCAACACTACGGTGAGTGGTGAGGGTCACTCCGCACCGTTTACGATCCACATAACATTCTCTCAAGAGTCGAACCATCTGAGTGTGAAAAGCATCCACGTATGACGCTGGAGTAAAACTTTCTTCCAGAAAAGTAAATAGGTTGGCGCATGGCTAGCCAAGTTACCCGAATACTTATTAACAATTTAAATCGCCAGATAGAAAGAGTGTCATTACAATCATTTTGCATTCTTTTCAGACTAATGATATTCCTCAGGCATGTGTTACACGAGCCAAGGCCCTTAAATTCGGCCGTATTAATCGTGGTTCTAATTGCAATGATGGTTGAGTTTTTTACATAAGATTTATTGGACAAATAATTCCGCTATTTGCCATTTCGTTTCAAGTGTACTCTCTAAAACGAAATAAAACCACTTGCCTTAGACTCATTTTACAGCGAGTTTTGTTCTCAATAATTAGGTGCATTGTTTGCAAGCAAACCCACCGACTTGCGACGGTGCCATCACCTTCGAGATCACCGCCGTAAATAAACGACGACACTTACATCGCTGCGGGGCACTGAGGTGGATAATCGGCTCTCCATTCCTGGGAAGTCTCAAGATCCTTCAACGCCAGGGGCTTCGATTGGTGAGGATTCCTTAATCACGGAGAGGAGTGCGGGGAGAGATCATGAGGGCTCGATGCTGCTGCCCGAGGAGCAGGTGAGATCGGTAGCCTCACCACCCCCTCTGACTTCCCCACCCCATTTCCCACCACCCCCACCCACTCTTTATAAGGCTGTATTCCACGCTGAATGGCTGCCGGCTTTCATAATGCTCTCTCTCTCCCTCTCACACTCTTCCCTCCAGAGATCCTTCGCGAGCCAGTCGAATCCCCAGGACCTGTCTTCGGAGTGGCCTTGACGTTCTCACGCTTGGCTTCCTCGCAAGAAAAGGGGAGGAACGAAATGTCTTACTCCTTTTTTTTTGTGAGCTGAACACTCCGACTGAGCCTCTGGCTCGTCTCGCAGGATCTCTTCCGCGGCACAAGTTAACTCTCGTGCGGTAGTTGAAGCCACCACCTCCAGCAAGACTGCGCCGCCCCCGGACACACTCCGCCCTCACCCCTTCACCCACCCTCGCAAACACCTCCGAACTCACCCTCTCCAACACGCAACTCATTGTATCATATTTATGTCTAAAAGGAGTATTTTGTTTTTGCTCCACATGACACGAGAATTGGGTACACAAAAAAACCACAGCCTTCAGCCCTAAGGTCGGTTTGATGGGAGAAAGTTTTGAGCACACACTGGAACAGTCCATAAGGGGTGTTTGATTCACACATTCAGGGTAGTGGAACAAGTTTCTTGCCGAGTGTAGGATTTAGTTTCCCAATACTTCATGATATCCATAAAATCGCACATCTCACGCATAGATCGGATTGCAAATATGTAATTCAGATTTGAATCCACTGCCCCGTGGTCGGTGGTGAAACTAGAAAGAACACTAGTCTACTAGCTTTAAAAAATAAGTAGGTATGCCATTTATTGGGTGAAAATTGATAGAACTCTGTTCACCGTCTCAGAAAATACCACATACTATCAATTTCACCACCGTAGGTATCAGGTAATGCTTTTAAACATTTTTCAAGATCATTTACCACATTTGATCGTAATGAACTTGATTGAAAATTGATTCGACTAATTGATATTATATTTACTGGTGATTTAAAAAAAATATTTATTATGTTAACAAAAAAACAAATGCTTTTTTACATATATAGTTACACGAGAAGTTTAAAAATTAGTACAATAAATTGTTTAAAATGGCAACAAGAATTACGCAATAAGCAATGATTTTCATAGTTCCAAAATATTTTTGAATTCGCCTTCAAGAACAGTAAATATGCTATGCCAAAATTCGAATCTGAATTCTTAAGTATTTCACGGCCGCCGGCTTCTGGAAGCAATTATTACTGCTTTCAGAGAATGGTAATCCTTTAATTCGCGACGACATGTTCGCTTTTAGATATCTAAACCTGCTACTGTTTCTATCACACTTTTTTACCATAGGTAGGTACCCACAACGTTGAGAGGATCGCAAATCGAAAGTCAGACACATACCATGTGAGAGCAATAATTATTACCAAGTGAGAAAATCATTTCTTTTTAAGGACATGTTAACTTACCACGAAAATTTACGACATGATTTTAAAATTTCTTCTCCCTTAATCATCGAGAATTTAAACGCACTAAATGGCTCTTGTAACATACCATTCAAAGAACAAAAAGAACGGACCTAAGTCCCCTCGAAGATATTTTGAATATCTTCAATCAGCATGCCGGAAAATATATATCTTTTTTTGACTTTTTTACCAGTATTAAACAGGAGGAAATATTTCTGCAATACATAGTTGAAGGATCAAATTCATGGGATTAGGGGTTACAATCGCTCGTGTACCTTAAATATAAAAGCCTTAGCATGCTTTCGAGTACAGTATAATACAATTCCAGGTGAGAGTAAGCTTTCCGAGAGAAGGAGCGCTTAAAGTGAACATACCTTAATGCGCTCTACTCACAATACAGGCATACAAGGGATAATCCCGTTGGAGCGAGGGAAGATTCCCTAGGCCTCGAAGCAATGATCATGAAGTACCTACTACAAAAAATAGCCTGCAGAAAGGCAAACCCTCCGCAACACAGCAAACAGAGTCGCAACATACATAAGAGGTTAACGTTTGGGAAAGACCGAGTATTTCACCTGTCTATGAAAAGCTCTCTACTAGCTGACCGCTTCCTACACAAATATATACAATTTCTCCCCCTTCATCTGAATCGAAAAAAATATATAAAAATTTGGCACATAGCTCCGGAGGGATCTAAAATGGACCTTTCTTATTTCAAAAGTATTTTGATAAAAAATTGTATATATGTATAAAATTGGTATGACTTCTTCAAGTAAAATTCTTATATTGATAGGAGACAAAAATTGTATTTTTATAGGTGTAGGCGCCCGAATACCTCTTTCTTTGTTCCTCGACGTCACCTTTGTAGTTTGGTTTACCACATATTACATCTACTGACATTATACTCCAGTAAATTTGTTTCAAACTACTTACACGAAGACGACTAGTGATTCTGATGAGGTTAACTAGTAAGTAACTGAAAAGTATTGTTCCAAAAATTGTATCCAGTTCCAATATCACACGCTTCAAGCAACCCACCCAAACATTTTCCTTTGAATTCTTCAGTATCGTCAGACAATTTTAAAACTGGAGTGGGTGACACGGTTCAGTTGTAGAATAAAATAAATTTTTCTCTTGGAAAATACATTAGTTTTTATAACTTCCCATAGTTCGAAAAGGACAAAGAATCATTGGCCGGATTACCCTTCTGGGGTTCACTTGCCTCTCTAATTCAAGGTTCATAGGTTATTTGTGTCCCGACTCTGCCATTGGTATTAGGTAATCACAGTTGTTTTTGGTCATACATATCGCCAGGGTAAAATACCTGGATCCAAGGAGAGCAAGAGACACCAGTCAAAATAAATTAAGAATAATCGCCACCCAATTTTAAATGGACTTGTTGAGATGACGACCCAATTGACATGGCGGATAGTTTTGATTCAGCCTCAGCCCAACTTGTACGCCAATATGAGATTGCTTGGTGAACTATTGGCATATTATTTTAGTCCGGCTTTATAATATTTCATTTTTTTAATTCGTATTATTACCGAAGTGAGTAATATTTTTTTAACGAGTAGGGTTCGACACCTACAGCAAAATCGATGTCGGAATGTCTTCTCGAGAATAGATTCATTATACAAGATCGGAATCCATTCCTTCACTTGCGTCTTTTTTATCTTACCGTTCTCTGAAGAATGAAGAGAGTGAGCAATTTAAATCCTTTCGGAAATAGTCGTTGATTGCATGGGTTTGTGGAGAAATCGCGCGGCTCGTTTCTTCCACCCCCCTAGTCCCGATTGCCTCAAAATCATCCCCTGCTATTGGAATGCTGCCACTTGAATTCCGATGAATCGCCACGGAAAAAAGAATTACGAAATTGCCCGTTGGTGGCAAGAGTCAATCAAGGACTGTAGGGAACACGCATATTCAATAATGAAAGTGCGACCCTGAGTAAATCAAGGTTTTACTTACGATAAAAAAATACATTTTTGAAAAAAAAAAGAAATATTACTTAATACTTTTTAATAAGTAAATTTTGAGTTATAACTTAATAAAGTCATTTTAGAATTAATTCATTCTCATTTCGAAACAAAATGCAATTTACCTCCGGTTTCGTATCTGTAAAGTCACACTTGCTAGTACATTAAAACTTACCGACATACAACCTAAAATCATTTTAATCTATGGAGGTTTTTTCAAAATATTGTTGCTGGTAATAATAAGTATTTGATAATGGCTTCGAATAAATTTGTAAATCTACCATAATAATCGTTAACATTCCATTCACACCAATTTTTGACTGATATTTACAAAAATTAGAAACTAGCTGCGCAACTGATATGGTAAATATAAAAAACGGGGTCTAAAATATTATTTATAGAGATATACTGTGTTTTTTGTTGATAGCAAGTACGTGTAACATAATACACTAAAACTACGAGGGTGCCTATATTATACTGATTCCAAAAATTTAACAGAAAATGACGTTAAATGATGGAGAAATTAGAAACTAGCAAAAATATTTTTATTTTATTTTCTAAATACGAAGTCACTTTTGACAACTCGCCGGTCGTAATTCTCCACTTACTCGTGTAGCCGCGACCCAGAGTCTGAACACCGCTTCTCTGCGTTACTTGTCGTAACTTTTCAAGCACGTTTCACAATGATTCTTCTTTAGAGAGCGTACATTTTAGAGAGGCATTTCTCTCTCCTAGTAGGTACGCCAGAGGCTTCTCAATAGATCCGTTCCAACGGATAGAGATCTCACAACCAAAGACATTGTGCAGGGGAGACCGAGTAGATAAAAGGATATCAGTGAGAAAAACGCCCGTTGCCAGGCAGGACATAAATCCAGCCCTCCCAGTGCCGAAGCCTAGTAAACTAGGTCTAACAACTATTCGATACCCCAAAAAAAAATTTTCCAGATGGGGTCAACATAGTTTTCGACCTCTGTAGTTTTCGACTGTACCACTGTATGAAAAGTAAACCAGCAGTACCAATTACTGAAAATTAATTGTACTAGCGTAAAAATTTAAACGAAAACTGAAAAATGTATCCCCATTTAAGGAAAAGTTATTCTTTCTTTTTGCTCAAAACGTCATAGAACTGGTAACTACCTTTGTCCATTCTTCCGTTCAATATACCTATGCTTTTTTGCACTTGCTAGAGCTACCTTTTAAATTAATAAATATTTCAAAGTTTTTAACAAATATTTTTCATTAATTTGCAATGCGTCTTTTTTCTCTTTGGGCATAACTTTTGAAAAATTCCTTCTGTCTTTCTTCAAGTTTTCTAGGGAAGGTTAAAATTGAAAACACTGGGAAAAATTATTTTGTTGAACCATTTCAAGGAATTATCTTGGCAAAACATGAACTATGTCCAGTAGTGCCTGGAACATGAATTATATCAAGACTCTATGAGGAACATACTGTTGTACTATCTTGACGGAATGGCTGATAATAAATCAACTCAAGTCCCAAATTTAAACTACTGGAGATGAATCAGAAAGAAAAAAAATCAGCAACTAAAAGAAGAGTTATGTAGGAGTGGTTTTTAAATGCCTTTCTACGTTTTACCGATTCGAATGGTACCCATATCAGTGCCTCAAAATTTGGCTGTCCACTATAATGATGGTTGCGCACGTTTTATTCACTCCTCAGCCCAAATTTATAATTCTTTGTATTTGTGGAGGATTCTTAACTTCTATACACCCAAAAAACATGGAGACGGGTTAAGACAGAAAATTATTTATTTTTCCCAGGTTCTACACGCAACATCCGCATTTATCACGATTTGAACTCGCAATAATCACTCCCTGATAACTCAATCACAAGCTTCCGAGTCGTGAAAAACATCGCATTTTTACCTTAGTCGTCATTATTTTACGCGGGCCCATATGCAATGCCTTCGCAGTCGTTTGATAAGTAAGTTTCATTCCTGAATCCCAGATGATTTCATTTGCGGCTTAATTTATGAGAAATTTCACAGCTGCCGGGACAACCAGTCAGCGTTGAGCCATTCATCACGACTCCCCTCTTAAGTGCAGCCCTACGAACGCAACGCCCTCGACTTACGAGCGACGGAGTAGGTTCTGCGTGAACCATTATTTCCGAAGTCACAATTTATCAGGTAACTTTGGAATCGAAGCACGCGAACTATGTAGCAAATTCCCAAAAAATATGAAGGCAAAAAAGAAGGGCGGTGAAGGGAATTGTGGGAGGAAAACAATTTTGCCCAACTAAAAATTCGGAAATAGAAGGTGGAATCTTCCGAAAAATATAAAGACGATCTGCCGTCTTTTTCGACGTAGATTCACTTCGAATTGTCCAGGTGAAAACATTACGTCAACCCTCAGTCTAAAGAAAAAAAAATAGGTGGAGACATCATGAAGGTGAATTCGCATCGATGGTTATGATCGAAACAAGTAAACACATACTCGAATGATGAATCGCAAAAAAATGAAGGTTGGTGAACCTCAGCGAACCCTCCGCTGCATCCTCCCCGGATTGCGGCGGAAACTGTGAAACTGGAACTATATTATTATTTCGCTCTATTGACTGCGGTTACTAGACTCAGGCGACACCTACCTCATTACAATGTGGTACCAAATGAGGCAATGACGAACGCAATAAATCACAAGGCGATGTTTGCTAACTATTATCTGTAATTCATGTCACTTACTGACTAACACGTCTTCCAAGGCATCGATGATTTGAGGAAAAGGAATACATTTAGGATCTTAAAAATCTTATTCACCCATAGGTACAGGGATCGGGCCATTCGGGATCGAGGGAGAATGAATTCGAATTTAAGATACGGGGAAAATACAATGAGCATATAATAATGTTAGATATTTAACACTTTTTTCGATATTCAGTGTGACATTTTACGTCGTCCTTTGACATCAAACGATTGGTGCATCGTATGTTAGCATCAATTTCTACCGCACGGCCCAATGGGAGAAACGATGAAACTCTTGAGCACAGGTGCGTGATTTGCGCAGGGTAGGTATTCCCAAGAGATGAGAGGGAGGTGAAGGAAGGGCAAACCAGGGTCATCTTTTAGATATCCCCAAAGAGTTTCCCCGTGAACCGAGTCCTATCTCACGGAAGACGCACCGTACCGTACACCACCCAAGATCGCAGCAATAGCAGCACAGTACACTCAGAATTATTCAGTGGCCATTTCAACCAAGGGGCTATTTTATGCATGCCAATTGTTGCCAGGCGGAAGACAATTGAGATCAAGGCGTAGATAAGACTAAACCCGGAATCATACTCATCACCGTTTACACATTAAGAACATGCATAGAAATCCATTCTAATTAAGTACCTCTTCTAGACAAAAAAAACAATAAATTTTGTAAAACAAATGTTACAATCAGAAATTTTAGAAAACGGAGAAATAATATGCAATATATGATCTACTGAGACAAAGTAATTTGGCATAGAAGGAAGATAGGTCATTGATGTTAATCTCCGTAGTAAAGAAAAGATAAAACTTTGATCCAACCACAGTAATCAACTCGAAGGTTGGTTTGATAAGACTGAGTAGGGCTAACTCAATATTAATCACAATGGCGTGTGAAATTCACTCATCAGGGTAATAAATAAGGCCACTTTCTTTCCCTGTGCCCCCTTCGGTTTTCCCGGAAGATCTCGTACCCGAAAAACTCACACGTTGTGAGGCTGACGGTGTCCAAGCTTCACCCAGATCCGAAACCGGGCCCTCCGTTCACAAACCTAGTGGTCTATTCACTGGACAAACGACTTTGATAATAAAGCTAAGAATGAAAACTAATGAAATAGTAAGTTCATTATTAACGTAGCACACCCTAATATGCAATCTAGGGAAAGAAAAAAAGACATTACCAGGCTGAGCCTTGAACAACAAAAATGGAAACTATTGGAAGAATATATTTAATTTTCCCTTTTAAATTGGAAAGCAAGTAGCTATTCATGCCAATTTTATTCGCTCAGGACTGGATTCCGTAAAAGGCCGATTGTGGTCTTAGTAAAAATATGTAATTATTTAAGTGGAATTCTGTGTTGGATAGCGTAGAGAGAGTGGACGCGCTTACTAATGCCTTGATAGAAGCTGTTACGTGCCACGATCGTCAGGAAAAGTCTCTCTCTCACCAGTCCCTTGGTGGAACGAAGGGTGCGGAAAGACAATTCTGCTTCGAAAGAGAGCAATACACATATATCTAGATATCCGACTGACGTGAGCCTTTCTCCGACGGTTACGAGCCAGGGCTCAAAAGATCATGAATGGCGTAAAAAAAGGCTTCCAGAATGCAGATCGTAGTATGTGCCCAACAAAGAGGCCCTTGTCGAACAAGTATGGATCAAGATGTGATGCAGCTCGTTGTCCTGTCGGAAGCACGGCGTTTTCGGTTTCATGGTGGACGGTACTGATCCCGGCACTATGCGAGGTTTTTGACCAGTCACCCGCGAAGACCAGTGGTGATGCCGATTACCAAAGCCGATTTAAGAACCACCAAGCAGCGCTCGGAGGCAACCGTTACCGAATTCGGATGGAAGCGTGCATGCTTTAAGTACAGCGTAATTTTTTATTCTGGAACGTTTAAGGCCGCAGTTGTACATTCTCGTTACACCTATCCAGGAATGGATGGAATCTATTCCTGGATAGGTGTAACGTTCGTCAGAATAATTAGAAAATTAAACGGATTTTCTTCGCACTCTTAACCAGATTTGTGCCAAGGGTTTTTACCCTCACTCTTGTCGTGAATCTAGTTATTTAAACTCCGGAACAGGGAATGGTTAAGAAATACCCAAAATTACCGTCCAATTTCTCTTATCGGCCGCCTGTGCAAACTGAAGATAGAATGGCGAAACGGTGGCAGGTTTAGTGGTTGAAGTGCCGAATCATTCTGATGTCCAATTTGGATTTCGAAGGGGCCGTTCGACTGCTGATCTTCTATTCAGAGTTAATATCTTTAGCCCTTCCGTCTTCGTCAACACGTCGCATCTGTCTTCTTCGATTTCGAGCGCTGCGATGGAAGATTTTAAAAACGCTGCATAATTGGAGTTTCAGGTGGAATTTACCCATTGTTATTGCATACATTTTGACCGACCGTGCAGACATCTGTCTGAATTCTACCAATAGGAGAACGGAATTCCTCAGGACTCAGTTTTAAGTGTAACACTGTTTACAATAGCAATCGATGATGCTTTCGATTGCCTAAAGTCACCGGTAATGGTTTTTTTTTTATTTTTCGACAATAGGGCAGTTAAACAGGACAAAACTTGTTAATAAGTAATTACGTAAACATAAATTAACCTAGAGAAATTGTGTGCCCGGACCCTACGAAACGGCTAAACGTTTTTCGAAGAGAAAACGATATGTATCTAAATTCAACGGTTGCGAGGTGCTCATCTCCCACCGAAGTTACGCTAGGCACCTCATCTCTCATGTGTAGATTCTAACCGGTTCTAGTGATGAATTACCCCATTGAAATTAAAAGAATTATCAACAGTATTGCTGTACCAGTTATGGCAAACCTTACGTCCGTATCAGTACGGGTAGTTACGTGTACACGCGCTGGTATAAATAAAATACTACGGACCTCAAGCCTCATCCAGAATTTCGTCCAAACTTTCTACTTAATTCCTCTAATCAATAATCTACCGATCGTCTATATTGTCACTTCGGAAATTTCGGACATATCATCTATATCGACAACATCATCCGCATCGCCTACATCCTCTGTATCGTAAATATCGTCCATATGGTCTCAATGATGATAAATGTCGACCCACGATATATCGTGCAGCGAAGGTTTTCTATATCGACCGGGTTGACATTAATACCACATCGACTTGGTGTCGATATATCGTCATATCGCACAGCCCTAGTTGAAGTGTTATCTACGAAACCATGACTAAGTTCGTCCCGCAGCCTCCCCACCCATCACATTAGGGGCCCTGCGCCGCACACTTGCGCGGTCATAAGGGCTAGCACTAGGGATATAGCGCTTCCGGGGTGGCTTCTGTTTCGGGATGGATCTTTGATCCACGAACCCACCGAAACCCGTACACCTCCGTACGTCCTACGCAGACACCCATCCCATTGGTACTTGCCACCGGAACGAATACGCCACGGAAGCCGACTGACCGGAAATGGCTTGCTCCCAGCCTTCCGTTTACAGTATTTTCGGGGCTGAAGCGAGCTATTGCTCCCCGGCCCCCCAACGGGTGTCCAAATCCCGGCTCGGGACCAGAGAGTTCCACCCCCGGGAACCCATTCTCCCCCTTTACGGATCTTCAGACACGGCCAACCAGCTGACAAGCATCAGACCCGCACACTGCTCTGACGCTAACCGAGCTAAAATGGTAGTTTTCGGGATTCCCCCCCCGCACTTTTAGTCGCGTGGAGGAGGGGTATCGCGGAAGAAGTCTCGAAACCCCTACCCGCAGGGGTTTTATCCCTAGATTTCTTTGTTAAAATTCACCCATGACATTTCCTGTCTTCCCCTTCTGCTCAAATATTTCATCTGCTCACACGTGTCTAATTGCTGATTTGATTCTCACTCAATCTCTCGGCCTTATCAAATCTGCGTTCACGCACATTGTTTATACTTTCATATTAGCGGTGCATCCATTCCTAATTCTTTCGTACTCCACTCATTCCTTGGCCTATCTCATCCATCATCAGTACCACAAACATTCCTCTAGTACGCTCCACGCACCGGATTTGACCAAAATGTACGCTTATTCTGGCATACCTTAACTTCATACATTGGTTGAAAAAACGACGTAACACACCATATTTATTTCCCAAAATGCTTGAAATTTATAATTAAAAGCTTTACACAAAAGAGATCACTCCAAAAAGTAATAAAACAAAGAGATATTGTGGAAGTTGGGCAATTCCCTTTCATGTTCCTTTTTTGATATGACCACGTTAGACACGTTCTGAATTACATTCTTCCTGGCCGATAAAATGGTTTCACCAATTATTATATGCGTCATCTATCCGGCAGTTTTACATTAAACGAGCACAATTTCCTATTGAAATTTAAACACATTAAGGTATAAAATATATTTAAATCTTTCTTCTTTCTTTTTCCAGTTTTTATAGATGTTGGAATAAAGCAGCAGGAGTATTTTTCCGTATATCAATATGTTTATAGTTGTCATCTCTCACTAATATTCAGGAAATAGAGTAGGGTTAATCAGACAGCTCTCATCAGACAGACAGAGAGATAGAGAGAGCATTGACTGGAACTTAGAAATTATCCTCAAATGCAAAAAAATAACAAAAGATACCCTCGTCTAACAGAAATCTTCCACGCTCAATTTAACAACGGATTATCAACAAATAATTCCAAGCCAAGGTTCATCAAAATAAACATTCGAGAAGGATGTTGCTACCCACGTTGGCTTATAAGAATTACTAACATACCCCGAAATCACATTATCAAAGTTAACGGAATATTTAAATTGATACGTGAGCTTTTTCCTCAGTATTTATCCAACTGAATATTTAAATGCTTAAATCCTTTTTATTTATAGAAGAGAAACTAATAAATATATTAAATTAAAATCAAAGAAACTTCCAAAGAAGTTGAAGCAAACGAAAAATCAAGGAATGTTATAAAATACAAAACTCTTAATGTTTTATTTTATGCTCAAGAGACTAATTAAATCATATTCAATACATCAGAAACATAATACCTGTGAGTCACTAAGATTCACGACCTCACGGACTTCCTTATGTAGGTACGTAACTTCCAAGTTGACCTTTAGCGTGGTTGTTACAGAATAGCTGTGCCTGGAATATTTTGGTTCAAACCCCTGCTTCCATTTCGAGGCCTAATTATCAGGCAATAATGGAACATACATTTAATGATGAGGGCTGAAACAATCGCAATATTTAAAAAAAGTAGCGGAAACAGTAGCCTCAAAAGTCATAATCACCAAATTTTTCATTAGTTCAACAAGCTGGATTTTAAAAGTTGACTACGATAGGTCGATTTTCTATTCAAAATTTTATATGCACGAGGTAGGGTTTGACTTAACAAGTAATCATTACTAACATTATGACTTGATAACCACCAACACTCATAGTTCGACGACATTAGTTTTTAATTGGAGCCTTTAATATTTAATTTTACATTATGTATCTGAAAAAAATTAAATTCCATTACGATTAACTTGAGAAGAATTACGATAAGGGAACATAGGGTGAAGACGGTAATGGAAGAATTTACCGTAATGCGCAATTTATTGGTTAAGAAAAGATGCCGAAAGATTAAAATCTTGCATCCACCCAGGCTAAAAACTAACGGTACAAAAACGTCTTTGGACAGAGACTACGGCGCTATTATACACCCGAAGAGAATCATATATAATGAATTAACTCAATGGATGCCTCTGGCAAACTTTGGGAAAGGAAATTCGGATCTAAGCGAATTGGTGCGAGGTTATTTTCACCGTTAGCCGCAAAAATGATAAAACAAAGCCGCCGGAGAGATTACGGCGTCTCCCACCACCAACCGAACGCCAACAAAAAGGGCACTGTCATTTATTCCACGCTCTCTGCCCTTTTTTTTCTCTCTTCGCAAGCCAACATTTATTTTATATTTTAAGTCATCCATTGTGTTCACTGATTTTTTACGTCACTGCTTCACGTAATTATTTCTGAACGGTGTCTAAATTGTCACCCATAGCAGATTACCTGGTGAAAGGGCCCAGTCAAGTGTAAGGGTAAAGTAGTGGAGCCCAGGGCTATGTATTACGAAAGGGGCAGCTAGTGTTGACCGGAATAGGTGACTTCTTACGGAATTATAGTCATAGCTGATTGTATCTCAATATTAACAGTTTGGACTAACCTAAAAAATTGATTTCGTGGAAGGGGATTAACGGATTCGAATAAGGCTTTAGTCAGTGTACCTACCCCGCTAAAGATTGGCGCAAAAAACCTGGTGATAATCCTTACCTGCATGTGATACAGAAATGAGTCCAATACCCAATAAAATTTTTTGAATGCTCTTATATCGATACTTCGGCCATGAATCGTGACCATATTTGGTGAGATTAGAGCATCGAGGTTTGACACGGGACAAGTAATGACACAGAGTGGTGATAAACTCTTCTTTTAGTCAAGTCACTTAACTTCGAACAGGATTTCCCTCACTGACAATAACTCACGCCTCTTCTTCCTTCTGCAATTCTGGATCTCTCTGCTAAACCAAAAAAAACCCAAGAAATAATATCATTCATGAATGCTCCTTTAATACACACACAATGTGAATTCCCATAGAACACAAATGTCTCAAATCCCCGAGCCAACTCCACATGATACCCAAAGTCGCAAATACAGACATGCATGAAAGGTTACTAGGAGCAGTGTACACGAAATCACAGTCACCAATTCCCGTCCACGCAAGGCGTTCTAGAATGCGCGTGGTCACCATCCCCCACCTCCTTCTCCCCCGCCGACCCCCCCACCGTCTCCTTCCTCCGTCATCCCCGCCATCTCCTTCACTTAGAACCGCATTGGTTGGGGTGCATTATTGCCATAATTCCTCTCTTCCTTCTCTTACTTCTCCTTTCCTGTCTTCAATTTACTCCTTTTCCACACTTCTCCAACTGTTCAACCCATCCCGTGCACCTTGAGAGGGTGTGTATTTGCAAAACTACAACAAATGGGTACATGGGGGTCCCTGCATTTATTTTTCAATGCTGTTCTTATTTTGGGGTCCCGATTACCAATTAGGCTTTCCGATATTAGTACACATAAATACATTACATAATATAGTTCTTCAACTATCTGTATTACTTGAAATCTCTACTAATTCCGATTTATTGCCATTCAGAAAGGGCACTTCAATCATAACCAGTAAATATTTAAAAAGATGACCGTTTTCACATCTATGAAAACGTTTGAAAAAGTAAACTGGACGAACAAAAAATGATAATTTTTCATTAGTATTTTTTTCTAATTGCGTTTTAAACGATTCGGTTTTAAAACTGTTGACCAAGGCGCCCACGACCAAACGAGGTCAGTGAACCACGGGAGGAGGACAAACAAACAGTGGTCACTTAGTCCCCACTCCTCTCAACAGGGGAGGAGCACGAGAGGGAACGCGAGGGCTATGCAGAGATTGCACAGACGACGAAACGAGGATGCACCAGAGGGTCCAAGTGAGGATGAAACTTAGGATGCATTCCGAGGATGCATCTCACCCGACTGCATGCGCACTCGGCCCAAGGATGCATCCGAAGGGTTTAGTGCCTTCCACTCCCACCCACCCCCCGATCGAGTGTCTCCGCTGCAGGAGACTCTCAGAACGGCTTAGCTCTCGAGAGACTCCGAGCGAAATGAAAACAAACTGGATAAGTGACTTAATAAGTGGACTTAAGTGACTTTCTTTGTTGAAAGGATTGAACGCCAAGTTTTTCGTGCCGTTTCAAGTGCTTCTCGGAGGCACACGAGAGCCAAGTTCACTTCACACCGTGGATCAAGTGGGTAATCAATCGAATGAGGATGGCACAGGGAGAACGGGCGCCGGATTTGGCCCTCGCCCAGCACGGAGCGCCGACACTTCGTTCGGCACCAAACTGGAATGTGCACATTCCAAGGATGTTGCTAATATGGCAAATGTAGAGGTACGCCATCCGGATTGACATTGATTCTAGAGAGTGAAAGTTTGTTGGCTGTGGAAGATGAGGATATGATTACGCAAGAAAAAGTTGGCCCTTGCTAGAGTCTAAATAATTCAAAGGATAAGGAAGGAGAATTAAAAAGAAAACACGTATATTTTCGAGAATAGTTCACTGCAAAGTAACACGAATACAGATTAATCAAAAGTTAAAACATTGTTGCCATTGACAGTTAAAAATCTAATAGTAAGTACTTTAAAATATTTAAACCTTTTGAAAAAGTATTCATCAGAACGTCTTACCAAATTATTGTTGTTTTGGAAAATAAAAACAACAATTTTGCGTGAATTTCATTCAGAGTTTAAAAGAAATGGTAGCACATAAGTACTCTTACGTAAGGGATAAGAAGAAACGCAAAAAGGACACAAGGAGATTAGGGAGAAGCTATCATTAGATCTCCAGGATTTCCAACATTAGGAGGGAAGACGAGACACGAAGGGAACAAACGGACAGATTTATGTTAAATACAACAAGTCACTACACATTTAAATCCTGAGATTTGCTATTTAACTCAGAACCTTATGGCTGCATAAAATACTCTACATTCAGACAGTTATCTCGTGTTAGAGCAGCCAACGAATGAATTTTCCGTATAACCAGTTTTGAAAGTAAACACGCAACGAACATTTCGAACAATTATTTGAAATCCCCCATTTCAGATATATGTCTTAAATCCCTTAAGTCAATAAACTAAATACCAACAAATATTTTGATTACATACTTCGCTTTAGTGCCTTTGTAACATAAGGCAGAGGAAGAGAAAAATCCCTTTCTCCAATTTCACTAGCGATTCGTAGGTGATTTTCTCTTTAAAATTAGAGTGTCTTTCTTACGTTCCACTAGTAAATTGATATGAAACATTATTATCTATACCTATAGGAAATAGTTTACGTAACACAAACACACGCAAACTTACGAAAATGACCCTGCAATCACAAATGACAAATGACCACAAATGTTGATCAGACACAGACGATGGATATTATTTTTCTTCACCTGAATTGGACAACTCTCGAGTAGAAAGTGTTGCTGTGCCACTGAGTCATTTCCCAGGACTTTTGATGAAAATTAAACACCCAAATTCTACTACCAATTAGTTTTGGAACACATTTTTTTAAGATGATCATACCGGAAAAAAGAACAATAGGAGAAGTGGAAGTATCGCCAATAAGTGGGGAAAAACATAGTTAAATTTGCATTCTATTTTCACTCCCTAAATAATTAATTTAAATTTGACTACCAATTCCATATTGATTTATGCTAATCGTCAAAATCCATTTTATTCGGAAATTTCCCGGCCAACCACACAGGCGTCACCTTACCACGAATCTGTGGACTCCAGGTGTGACAGGCACCCTGATACGATCCAAGGCTCGAACCTGTGTAGGTGGCTCGGACTCCTTGCGACGTGATCAGTCGTGACTACTTTATCCATCAATCAAAAAGAACACGAGCCATGAACCTCTGAGAGACATGATAGAGAAGAAGAGAATGGCAAAAAATTAACGACTGCAAAATATTAAATACTTGAAATTATAACATATCTACTACTATATTAATCTGAATTTTTGTTTTGTCAATAAATTTCGATTTCTCCCATCAATATGTAAGGTAAGAGTCATTCTAATTTTCATCCTTTTCGATATAAACTGATTGAGGATACGTTCTTATCCCACATTTCTCGATCCACACTCGCAATTTCTAAGTGCATTTCACTTGAGACCAGTGATCAGCTTTCTAACATCCCCGATGTGCGTCCTAATCCATCAAGCTACCACCGCGGATCCCTAAGGATTGCTGGAGGACACCATATAAAAACCCTTGGTGCGCTACCGCCACCCGCTGGGATTTTTACGAGGGGTTACGTAATGGTTCCACCGAGGGGTGACAGGTCTCGATTTTCATCCACCTCCTCACTAATCCCCCCCACCACCTAAAGGTCGTTGTATCGGATGAATCGGAATGCTTAACTTAGCATCTCCGTAAACCTCCTCTTTCCGAGAGGAGCATCATGTGCGGTCGACCCCTATATCCCTCCGGCTAATCCTATTCCTGTTCATTTACCGCCAGGCTCCTGCGCGCCGACTCCCCGTGCCCATGGGCGACTTAGGTCACGGGCAGTGAAGGGAAAGGTTATTCCTGAGGGGGGTGGGCATCAGGTGGAGAGGTAAGGATAATAGATCTCTCTATCTCCCTCTGCCGTCAAAATCTCTCACTCCGAATCCCCGTCCATCGCTAAACTCCTTCGGGAACTGAACTTCGGTCATTATGGGATGGAAGTTACGTATTGGTACATTTCCCACGCGCCCCTGCGCTAACGTCAATGCGAGCCAGAAATTTGGTCCCGGTGGAAGATGAGCTGGAATGCGCACCATTTTAAAAGCATAATGCAGATATTTGAACGCGAGCGTCATCACTGCACCATCGAGAGCTGTGCAAAAATATAATTCTTCGACGGCATTCATCACGCGATATCGCAGATCGATATATCGCATTGTGAATAAAAGCGATGTACATTAGAGTCGTCCTGTATTCGATTGATATAACTATGGACATATACAAAAGCTATAAATGCACAAGTTCATCGTAACGCCAGCTCTAACGTGTCTCACACGCAATCTTACGGGTTCACTACCGATCGCGGCCATTTTATACACTGACTTCTTCATTGAGGTAGTCCGGCTTCATGCTTCACGCGGTTTTCGTCGCCAACCGAATGCAATCGATTATTTCGAAAGAGACGGATATGAGTAGCTAACAACTAAATGCTTTTTTTATATTTTACTTCGAGGATTATATTTATGTTTAACTAATTGATTCAATTCTTCTACATTTACTTAATGCCAAAGAATTTTTTGCGCACACAGCAACCGAAATATAGTCTATATCTTGACCGATAGTCTGGGAGTGTCAACGATATTTAGCTTAATAGACTGACGCAGTAGTGCGAATTGGCATAGGCACTTACAGTTAAGTATTTCGCCAAGGCGCAGAGGAGAAGTGCCTACGTACTATGAAATGCGATGCCGGTCATCGAGACATTTATACAATTCACTAAGCAATGTTACATTCAAATCCAAGCATCTTACCCGCTCGGAAACTTCTTCTCGCGCACGTAAACTCCAGCCTCTTGTGCCATTTGACGACGAGACCGAAGTTTAAGGGATTACGGAACAAGTTGCGAGGTCGTTCCCGTGACCGAAAAGGCTATGAATTATTGCAATCTACCACCTCAACTAGTTGCTAGAGCAATGGTATTTTTTCAAGGGAGTACAAACAGAGAATCACACATTTCTCTACCAGTGGGTTAATGAGTAATGGCGAAGAAAACCCTGAAGTTATATCACAGTGGGAGTTTTCAGCCTCCATAAACTTCAGGTGGTTAGGTGATGAATGACGAGGAAAATGGCGAGCATTATCCGAGGGGATGTTTGATCAAAAGTATAAGATATATTTGGCAAACCTATTTGAGAGTTAAGTTTTAAAAGCACTTGCATTTATTAGAATATTATTTCACGTGGAATGTATACCTCCATAAACGACCACAAATATCCTACGAAAGTAAATGCCGTTTGAAAAGAGTTTTTAAAAATCTTAGGTGAATTTAAATTATGTTCTAGACGCAAATCACAACCTGATGACTTAGAGATACATGATTATTATCATTAATTTATCCAGAAAATAAAGATCATTTAACATCATCACCAATAAATTCAACCATGAAACTTGCAGCGCATCAATTAATTCGGTAATGTTTTTATATGAGTAGAAGGAACATGCATAATAGAAAAAGAAAATTAATAAACGAACGATATTTATACTTTTTACTCTTAGAGAATTATAAATTTATATTTATTTACTAGTTGAGATTTAGCCATGCGCAAACTGCGAGTAATTTATTTACTGTAAATTTTGTATGATAAAATGGGAAAGAAGTAAGATACATGAACCACGGGGAAATGGCGTATAATTTGTCAAAGCTTCATTCAAGCTAACCTTCATTTGAGATTGACTTATTTCGTAGGTCCAAATAAGGCGCTGGGTATTGACAGACCCTCTTTTATCAGCTCTGCATACCCATATAGCCAAACATGCAAGAGTAATAAATATTACGAAATAATGAAAACTTTGTAGATAATAAAGTAGATGAATAAAGTAATAATAAATATTAATTTATTCAACATCATTATTTTAAATATATATAGTCATTTTACACTATCCAAAACGAGTTAATAGTTAATGAAGTTTGCAAATAAAATTGTTACTAGACAGTCAAGTTATATTTATTTAATTTTAAGACTTCTTTTTTAAATCGATGCGGATTGATCTTGCAGTGATGAAAAATAATATCATATTCAGGGTAACATAATAAGTTAAATCAGATTAAACGAACTAAATGAACTAGAACCTGTACTATGTACCTAGATGTAGGAACGAACATGATCCGCAAAACTACTTGCTAGTGGGAAAATAATGCATTAGTTCTGAGAGAAACCATTTTGTCCGTCGGGATTGGAGCCAGTAAGAGAACTGCAAAATATATACACTTTCCCTTCATTTTATACGAACACATACAATTTTGTTGATTGTATAAAAAGGATTCTATCCACGGTTTGGTTAACTGCAAATCGTATATATTTTTGATCAACTTATCTAATGGATAAATTCTTTCATCAAATTAGTAAACCTCTCAGTTTTTCAAAACTATCGGTGAGGTATTGGTTTAGGGAATCAAAATGCAATTTCAGTTCTATTGGATGGAAAAAGGTGCCAACGGTTTTATTCCAAGTGACATACTTCTTCACGATATGACTACATTTTCAGCACTTCATCCTCCTGAGAAAAATGCCACAGTGGACTATAAATACAAATCTACTACACGGAAAACGCTCAATGGACCTACGGAAGATGTGAAAAATATAAAAGTAACCAAATCAACAATGAGCAATGAAGGAAAGAGATAAACGTTCGGGAAATTGAGTCAATCCCAATTACCGCTAATAGAGATTTCAAAAGATTGACGACTGAATTAACAAAAGGCATCTTATGGAGACCAAGAGAGGACACCCAGCCTGACAGCCGATGGTACACATCCAGTCCAGAGGCAGTTTGATTCTTAATGACAGGCGTTGCAATCTTCTGTCGACAACTGACGATTCACCGCAACTGCAGCGAATGAGCTTGTTTATATCAAACGCAGCTGCATCAGCTTTGTACAGAGAGGTGATAAAAGACGGTGAGTAGCACTACGTTACAGAAACACAAGAAAAGGTTTGGTACTAAATAAATACTATCTACAATGCTAAATCTAAGATCTTTATGCTGGCACTATTATAGGACCAAAATCGGGATGAAGTGATTCTATTTTTTAAAAATGAGAAGGAAAAAAAGACCGGGACAGTGATTCTTCGACGTAAACCTTTATGCTAATTTAAAAATAGCAATGAAATGGACACTCAACATGATTCGGCACTCTCCATACAAAGCGCTTTTGGGAGAGTCCATAAGCATTGACCCACATAGCAGTGGTATTTTGAAGAACATGGAATCTCACATAGGGTTCAACATATACTTTCTTGAGTTCTCTGAGAAATTAAGCTCTAAAAGGATGCGCAGGGCAATAAAATAACCACGTGAGTTTTTTCGTAAAGGAAATCGAACCTTATTTGTTGCACTAATTCATATCTACTTTATTACAATTGGATTCGACGAAAAAACACATATCCACCAGAGGATCGGCGGCACTATAAAGTTTGGGTAATCCGTACCAAGGTCATAAAAAATTGAATAAAATTTATCTTATGGAGAAAATTCAGATAAGTTAACTGATTAAAGCATTCTGCCTCTATCAATGCTAAAGAAATATTGAGTTTTCCGCGTCAGGATCGGAATTTTCACCGAAACGTCTTCTCCTCTGCTTGGAATTCATCGGAGTGTGAAATGGCACATCATGACGAAGAAAAACCCAAACTCTTTTGTGGCAAAGAAGATAAGATTTTTCCCTTTTCCAAAATTAAATATTCAACTTTTACGCTTATTTTATCCAAAAAATAAATAATCCAAAAAGGTTAACGCGATAATCCGGGGTAGTGATCACCCCATAAAACGTCCTACGGTGCGTGAAATGCAAACATACGAAGGGGGGCCGTTTGTTGTCCTGTGCTGCCCACAGTTCCCCACTCTAAATGAAAATCACCCGAATCTCCACCCGAATTATTATGTACTTGGGATCCATCTGACAAGGGATTGAATAAATGCATTGGAAAGAGTGCAGAGAAGATCCGCGAGATTTGTGAAAAACTACTATGACGAGAAGGAAAGTCTAACAGGATTAATGTTAAGCTTAGGATGGGAGACTATAGAGGCTTGGAAGGCGCAAGCGAGGCTTATGTTAGCCTTTTAGAAAGATGCATGCCACTGAAATTGGCTTCAGACACAAGGAAACTTATTAGGATGACAAATTGCATTGGAATTTGGGACCACTCGGACTAAATTAGAGAAATAGATGTAGTCATCGATAGGTAAAAGAATTCAGTCTTTCCTCGAACCATTGTCCACTACAATATCACCAATAAAAGGAAAATAGTAGACGAAATAAACAAATATTAGTTCATATTATATAATTCCATAATGATAGGTTACTAGGAATGTTAGGTATCCTATACATCGCCAGCTACACGCTTTTCAGGCGGCTTCCAGGTTACCCCGGTGATGTAGATGAATTTTAACCGGGGACTCTTCGCTCAGTGGCTACACGCTCAGCCAACTAGTTTACTACGTCGCCTTAAAAATCTTCTATTTTTTCATTTATGGATGTGACATAATCCATGAGATTGACGAGCAACGAGCAGAATTGACCAAGTGCTGACTGTGCTCACCACTACTCTACCTAATAAAAATTTTAAAGGAGACTGCAGGAAGCAAGGTGAAAGGTACTGGCCCCAATACCAAAAATGCATGAATTTCAGCCATCGTAGTATATAAAGTGAGTTTTACTCTCACATATCAAACAATCCCTCAGGCTGCTGTGGTTACATTTTAAGTACTTTCCTGACGGAGATTGTAGTTGATATTCAGGAAATCAATGGATTACTGTATTCATTTCTTAACGCCATACCAGATTTAAGATTTCATCTTTCAACAGTGAATAATTAACGAGATAAAAAAGGCTAGCATCAAATATTTTACACAGATAACATACACTAACATTGCTATATTTAATTTTATTTCAATAATTCTTGCGATACCTATTATTCTAATTATGCCTAAGTAAATATTATGTTACCTATTTGTATAATTAAAATACTTTATTTAAAGAAAATTAATTAGGTACGCGAGGTGACAATTCGGTGATGGGAGGAGTCTGCTATTTCATGTTTAAAGCTAAAAACTGGATAAATATGGATGGAATTTAGTGCTCATTTAAACGATAGTCTTCTCATGGTATAAAATTTAAAATTAAACAATGCAAAATATAATTATTATTATCATAACAGAGAAAATATTTTTCAAATAGAATAATTGAAAAAGGTGTAAATTAAGTGCAGAAAGGCGTTGCAAATATTTTCACACATTATTAATAATATCAATTTATTAATAATTTTCTATTAGAAACCTACCTTTACCGGTAATTACCAATAATAATAATAAACAACTAATATATGCACATCCATATGTAGATATTCAGTCATGTCGTCGCTGGAAACTGGAATAATCAATACTACCGTCTCAATATCGAAGATAATTATTATGGTTTAAATAAATTCAACTGTCAATGTATACTGTCGATATTTTGCAACACACGCAAATTGGTATTCATTTAGGTGCTCACGCACATAACAGAAACAACCTGGATCATATACGTACAAGAGCGGCGCCTGTCATGATTAACATGTTGAAATTCCGAAACATCCGAAGTTTCGTCGCTCCACTGAGTAAGTCCAGGAATGCCAAAGTCCCAATAACACCAGAAGTGAGTTCCACATGACTCAGACTTTCCCATTTCCCTATCCCTCCCGGCCACTGAGATTATCCTCTCACGACGGATAAAAGGCCGGCACAAGCATCATCATCAGTGTTTCAATCCGAAGATTGGCTGACTAC
>LYUA01000189.1:70783-81005 GCA_002093875.1 Calopteryx splendens | reverse complement strand
TAGGGGTAGCACGCTCGCCTGTTGATCTAAACGTCGCGGGTTCAATCCCCGGCAAGGCGAAAAATGTTCACCATCAGAAATATATTCTGGAATGAGGCAACGTCAAATGATGGATGAAAAATCAAATCCGGAACGAGACCACCTATAACAATTAGCTGGAACGCAAACCCCTAATAAGATATACAAGCCAGAATGGCTAGAGGCATAAACCCCGGGGGGGACGGTGTACGGGATCGCCGCCGAACGCCCCATAGCACGCCTAATAGATTTAGATTATTTTTCCCAAGAAACATTATGAGCTATTAAACGATAATGAGTCCTGGCAACTACGGGGCCCGGACTAAAGGGCCGGGTTTCGTGCCCGGCACCGGGGGAGGCAAGGTCTGGGTGGTCGTCATCAATTGAAACTGTTGCGCAACCGAATCGACGGTATCAGAAAAGATGACTTAGAAGAGGAATGCAAAGAATCTGATAGACGGTAAAATGTTAGGTAAGCGAGGCAGAGGGAGGCAAACATAAGAGATATTGGATGGAGTGACGGGTGGAAGAAAGTATGCGAAAATGCAGAAAGGGGGACTGAAGGGTCCAAGTCCATGAGAAACCTACCTTAACCGGGTAGATTGATATTAATAATAATTTCTCTCTGTTAGCATTCCCAGGGGTGTTTTCCAGGGTGTTTTATGAAACCAGTCATCAAAGAATGAGTAGAAGAAGAGAGTGCATCCTAACCGTGAGCGTTACTCTATTCTGTTAGTATTCCATGCCATTGGTGTGATCGTGGAAAACATAATGGAGTCCTAATCACAAAGAACGAATCGACTATTAAATATTTAAAAAAGGTATACATGGCATAGGTTTGAACGGTTTGCTTGAATGTTGATCTAAACATTAATACTCTGAGCATTGTTCTCCTGTAGCCATGGACGGATATAGGAATGTAAAATACATATGCGAAAAATTCAAAGTGTAAAAACTATTCGCCTGAGCCGGGACTGAACCCGGATCCCTCGATTTCTGGCCGAGTGCATTAGCTAGTTAAGCTACCCAGGCGTCGTCCTACACTGTGGATTTCTGAGAGCTTGAGAATTGTGTATGAATGTGAAGTGAAGTTTTCGCATATGTATGCACAGCAGAGGGTAACTCCGATTAAGGTACTTTCGCGGCATTTCCCGCAGTTTCATAGAATCAAAAATACTCTAAATTTACGTTTTGTGTTACATAATTAATTTTTAAAATACGTTAACTACGAAAGTTATTTCATTTCTCACGCTTTTACCCGTCGATCCAAACCATTGAATCGTTCTCCTCTCACGCAAGTAGGTTATATGACTTGAGGCACAGTCAAAACTATTGTTCTTTCTAAATTAGAATGGCTTGCATGTGGGGAAAAGCTTGCTCTGTCCTTTTTTTAATTTTTGTCATATCCACCACATTACATCAGAAGCTCGGTGTTCACATTGTTAAACATAAGTTGAAAATTCACTCTTAGGTTACGATAATGGCATTAAATGTAAAGATACATGGCATGAATATAATCACACACTATTAAGGTAATTACATAAGGTTTTTACTAATTTTTTATAATAACAGAAGATAGAATAAGAATATAGAATAAGATATAATATATAAATTCATTTGGCCTTTGAATAATTCAGGCAAAGGGTAGTCAATTTTAGTTTCCTTAGTGTTGTCGAGCGTTTCGGGAAACCAATGCAAAAAAATCAAAACTAAAGAGTATTTATGTTATTATCTTCCGTAAATAAGCATGGGGATAAAAGTATCCGCCTGTGAAGGACATACGGATGGGCAGTGGTAGAATGTAATTCAATTTTCAGAATAAGCCGAAGTTATGGAGAAAATAAATCACAGCGACTGTATCTTTTGTCCTCATAGAAACGAATATGATGAATTTACCTTGGACAAATACTGGTACCGAAAATTTAGCGGAAACCGTAAACGAAGATTTTTAGTACGAATGGAAACAATTTCTTGTATTTCGATATCCTTGGTTATGCCTCCGCCTTGTGCAAAAACATGTAGCATCGAAACACTTACGAATTTGACGTAACGCGTATATTTCTGTGATTTTGACTCGAGCAAAGGGATATATTTAACAGTGAAATGAAATATACTTGGGTGTCGGATTGAAAAGCCACTACTCCTACGAATGTCAATATGTCTATCACCACTGTGTCCACACCACACTACATATTTATTTTTTCACAAAGTTATTGGATATTCTTAACTGAACATGGGTAGTAACTCATTGTAACTGAATATTTTAGTAATGAGCAAAGGGGTGAAATTGTCATTTCCATTTGGATGAAACACATTGAAGGGCAACGGGAAAGAAGTCTCACGGAACGATGAAGCAACCAAAGACGGTGCGTAGCTCATTGAGGGCAATGAACCCAACAAACTTGCTTATAATTGTGAATGAGTAAAAGTAATATTGATTGATGACTTAATATTGACAACGGAACAGCAACCCCAGTGGTAATACAATATAATTGGAATTTTTCACGCCAAAACTTACTAGTTCAGCAGAGCAACTCTTGAAGTATCTAACGCTGATACTAAATGCCGCATACTATGCTCAGAAAATAGATTTATTTCCTATGACTCATTCCTTTATCTTCCATGTACCAGCGGGATATGCTACCGATGACACCGCCAATATCGAATAAGGATCTTTTTGACAGGCGCCGAGTAATCTCAATATCAATGTATTAAGCCCCTAGGAAATGTTAGACCTCAAAACTATTATACTATACAAAACTATATCTACTGATGAAGACAGAGAAAATGAATTTGAAATATAATTATAACTTCTTCGGTACCAATGGCCAACATTTATCTGTATAAAAGGAGAACACTATGATTTAAATATATATTTTATTTCCAAGTACTCTTATGGCTATTCCCTATCAATTACTGATCGACCAGGTTTTGAATTATAAGGATAATGCTAATGATATCACCGGGATATTTCAGATATGGATGTATGCTTTGCGGGTAGGTGGAACCGTGGTAATCCTTCAGAATAATTCTTCTTTAGTGAGATAAATTGCAGACAGTGAATGTAAAAAAGAAAAGCTTAATTAATAATATTTAAGATACATATGAGCCAAATGTATCTTAAAGCTATGAATAAATGTCTAATTTATGAATTTAATATAACTTTCTTCCAGGAAAAGACCCCTGCCATGATAATGAAGACTACAGTCGGGCTGCAGATGCAAATATTATTAAGCATTGAATGACAGTGCAATGAGAACAATGGCTCTAAGATCAGAGTTAACTGATAATAGGTACATTTCTATGTGAGGAGCAAAATAACTTGCACCCTAATTGTTCAAAACATACATTTATCTGTTTTCGAAAAGGCTGAATAATGTTACAAGGTGAAATCCAAGAAAAGTATTAGTTAGGTCGCTATAATTCCGCAATTACCCTCACGCACGACCCCAATTCCATCTTCCATATATTGTAGAACTGCATTCACACGAGTCTCTTTATGAGTGGAGGTACCAATGTCTCAGGAAGGGAGGCTACAAATATCTCAATTGCTAATCAGTATATTTCAATATTAACTTGCAGAGCTAAAAACCAACTCGGTAAAATCCCCCCCTGATGCCAGATTAAAGATATTATATGATATTTTTAGCGTGTGATACATCGGTTATTGAGAGGGCGCGGTAGTCCAGCGGGTATATATATAGTCGCTGAGCTACTAACTTCAGGGCCCAAGTTCAATTCCCGATGACGCCTCTGGGTACCCTCAGCTTCCCCAAGTTGTACACCATTTTTCGGCTCCAGGTCATCCTGGGAAATCACAGGCGGTATGGGAAAAGGAACTGGCCCCCATACCCTGATGTGTGAACTTCACACACCGTTGGGCTCAGTACTGGGTGAGCTCTACCCTCACCAACCACGGGCTGATTACTGTGATTGATTGATTCAGGCCTCTAAATCATTGTAAACTACATATTTCTTTCAATAATTGTTTTATCACCAAAAGCACCAAATGAGTCCTTGCCGCACTGAAATTTAAAAAAAAATATTTTTTTGGCCACCATACTGTACATCCGTGGCTTGACCGGAATGCTCTCCCGCTGACCACCCGTTTTGGATAATGCAATAGAGGGAAACGCAACCAGTGAAACGAGGAAATTAGTTTTTAATTAACTACAGACTCGCACCGAGCAGAGAAGATACATCACGTGCAGTATGAATCATAGCAATAAATTTAATGACAATGATTTCTCATATAAGTTCCTCACATCGTGCCGTTCTGTTGATCTACAAACCGAATTTCTTGGGCACTTCGTGAGTGATGCTGGTGTTTTCCGCGTCGTCTTCCCTTTCCTGTTCATATATAACCACTGCGCACCCCTTTCATCTTTATTTACGACCTTTGCGCCTATGCAAACCATTCGTGTTTACCTAGGAGTCGAGTTACCAGAGTCAGAGCTTTATTTTGGAAATAGAACGCGCCATGGAGTTCAAATCACAAACTACGAATTCCTTGTACGGAAGTAAAGATGGCAGTGCCTACTCAGAGAAGGAGAAAAAGCAGGCATCACGAGGCGGAAATCATGTAATCTTGAAAAAAAAATTTTCGGGTGCCAATAGATAAAAACCTTTCTATTCATTTCCGTTCAATGAAATCCACTAAAGCCGGAATTCCAAACATAATCTGCATAATCTTAGTAGAAAACCTTTTTGTTTCAACTTTTTTTACACCATTAGCCTTTCTTGAATTGTACAAATGTTATCATCAACTTAGAAGTACTACTTTTTACCATTTTTGGTGGCCCGTGTCACCACGTTACCACCCAAATTCAGGCAACACACATGATCCAAAAGATACCGAAACCGCGACCTTTGGCTATGGGGAGCAGACGCGTTTACAACAGACTAACCCATTCGGCCTTGACGGACGAATGAATTAAAACTAATACCGATGGGCAGTTTGAATTGTGTGCTGAAAGACGATAAAATTGCAAACAAAGAAGTTGCACGCCAAAGCATTCGTATGGAACGTGGTAATTTAAGGGTCAGAGACATGGATCATCGGAAAAATAGAAAAGAGAAGAAAGATGCTTGGTGAAGATCAAATGGATGGATAAAGTCATAAATGAAGAAGTGCTCAAAAGAGCAGAAGAGGAAAATACCATATGGAACACCATGCGGAAAAGAATGCCATAAGGTTTGGTCACACCATGAGACTAACGGATTAGTCAGATACATAATCGATGGGGAAATAGAACGGGAAGTCCACGGGGAAGACCAAGGGATATATAAATATATGAAGGAAAAGTAAAGAAAGATGCAAGGAGGAAGACCTACTGTTGAGTGAGGGAATCGACATGCGATGGAGAAGAACGGAAGGTTGCACTCTGCCAGTCATTGGTTTGAATGACTATCATGACGATTATAATGGAACATAGCAATTCATTCAAGCATTTAGTATCAATAGCAATTCATTCAATGGCACCAGGGAGCAAAAAATACTTTTTCCTTGTGAGTTCATTATATGAGTTTTTTCGTTGAGGTTTTAATGCCTCTCTTGAAGCTAATTTTTACCCAAGGCATACCATTTACAATGAATTGCATAAAAGAGCATAAACCGGTTATGATCAGATATTCAAGCATGATACATGATAGTTGATGGTGGTAGATGTTGATTTATGTAATTATGACACGGTCTTATTTCTATAAATATGTAATTCATTATAATAATTAATTTAAATAGTAATCTTCGACGCGATTTGTGGCGTTCAACGCATTTCAATGCCAATGCTTTATCTTCTGGAACAAAAATACAGGTTTCACAATTACAGACGGATTGAAGGAGGGGGGATGGTGTTTAGGAAGTGGTGGGTGAGAAAAAAATGCTCTTAATCACTATTTTGGGGCAATTGAAATACCATTCAGAAGTTGAACATTCTTTTTCTGCGGCACTATTTTAAAATGTTTAACCACAACGAGTCTGTAACCTTTTGATTAAAAATGAAGAATTGATAGAATCAACTTGGTTAAATACGAAGACTCCGTCAGATGCCGAGATGATTAGGTAATGACGGCTTGTTCGACCCTACTTATCGTACGTGTTCTTCGAACCTCGTATTAAAGCCATGGATTAAAAATATAAAGAGCGCTCGTGCTATTGGGAACAGCTGTAATGTCTTTAAATGGTAGTTGAGCCCTAGTTCCTCAAATGGCGATAACGTCAAAGGGCACCAACTTTCGTCTGATGGATATCGTCTGAATCCTTGATTTTCCCAAAAGGAAAAAAATTACCAGATAGCTGAAATTATCGTAAATCCAAAATGCACGGCTGAACCCTCTATAAAAGTATTATATTTGAATTTGGTGCCATGGCATCGACGTTAAAAATCCCTATTTCTCCATTTTCCCAATTACAATAATATTGGCGAGTATTAAAGAAATGTGTTTAAAATAAAAGAGGATGGGCATCGAGTCGAAACTTTCAGGACTTGTAAAATTCTTCAGCCCTCGTACACACCGTCTTCTTATAAACCTTGGATTTGAGGGGATTGGAAGCCTTGATTTTCCGTACAAATAGCACGTAAATATATTTTCTATTTTACAAACGATAAAACGTGAGTTTTGGATTGTGTGTTTATCACATCACTCTGAACTGCCTGGGAAAAAATAACAGTTTGAAAATATGGAATACATTTGCAAACAAAAATAATAATTGTTTTCAAAACTTATTTTCTCGAAAATTGCTAGGTGGGAAAATAAAAGCGTGGAATCTCAGTCTATTGACCACATTTCCAAAACGTGTTCACCTATGTCTTATAAATATTTTCATGAGCCAATGCGTCTTATAAAACTATCATGCCTTGGTGAATTATATCTTTCAAGTTACAATTCCTATATCGTATACCGTACTTTCTCCCTAAAATTACCTTAGCATTTTGTGATCTGACTGACTTACATTATGTTAGGAAACCTTTATTTATTATAATAAGTAAATGAAAAAGTGGAAAATATGGAATATCCCTTTAAAAAGCAAAATTTCATGGATAAGTGGATGGATTTCTCAAATATAGTTTTTTAATTTACATACGGCCAGGCCCTACAGCCTGCTTGTACCAAATTTTTATCATTTAAGACACTTACTTCTAAATTTATAGAAAATCGAGTATTTTTGTAGCTCAAATAGGAAGGTAATTCTCTTTTTGGATTCCAATTTTCTTAGGTCAATGCTCGATGTGTAGCAAAATAATTTGTTAATCCATTGGACAATGATAAGCCCATACCTATATTTATGAATTTTATCTCAAAATATTTCTAATACAAGAACGGAATAAAATACTCCGAACTCAAACGAAACTCTATTCAGACTATAATATTCATAGTCCCTGAGTCCCACCCCCCAGACGAATACGAAAATTCAAACTAATTAATATTTCTATTGAGAGCCCCTTTTCGCTCTAAAAGGAGAGTGCCTGGACCACCTTGGTGGACATCTTCCGTTGCGCCAATACTCTCTTTCGACTGAGTTCCCCCCTCAAATATTCCTTCAAGACTCTCCGCTCCGAGTCGTCGATATTTCCTGGGTAATACTGTTGTTTAGGGGCTATCATAGTAAACAATGTATATAGTGAGAACCCTAAGCCGAGAGACAAATGCCCTCACAAACCCTAGCTTGTCCATTACTAAATAACCTAATTTATAAGGAAAAATATATATTTATCGTTATAACTAAATTAAAGCCGAAGTTATCCATTTTTTCAGAAACGCAGTTCGCTATCACCCGAAAAAAACGGTTTTAGCACTTTCAAAAAGTAGTTATATTTGTTCGGTTTCATTGGTAGGAATAATGTTATATAGCATTGTTAACTCAATAACATCCTTCCATAATCCCATATATTCTTGGTGATAAAAGTTCTTCACTATATATAAGCATTTACTTTTTTAAGGTTCAGGAGCAGTAAGCCCAATGCATATTACATGCCGTTTAAAATTGGAACACAAAATGAAATATTGATCGTAAATCTTTATGTGAATCCCATAGCACATAAAAATATGACTTGGCAAGCCTATTATGCCCAATAGCGACAGAGATATTGGCCAAATATCTCTTGACGGCCGCACCGGGAAGAAAAACGAAAAACCAAGTATGTTTAAGATGGCGAAGCTACCCCTGCTCTCGGATTTGATTTAATTGGCAAAAGTATGCTTCATTGAGGCAAATAAATCGGGTGCAAGATATTTAAATCATAACTAAAAACTGACAATTAGCACGATCAAGCATTCATTGATCGTCCCTGCAATCTCATTATGATATTTCAGCTGGCCGGTCTCGTTTAAGATATCGTTCAGAAGAATAGGTGTTTCGCTATTATGAAATATGTTCCGAGAGGGGTAATATTTTTTCAGGTATGTTTCTAAATAAAAACTTATATTTTAACGGGTATAATTGCTGGTCAAGTTGTTATTATATGATTTCATTGAAAATTTAAAAATATCGAAATTCCTCATAATTTCGAGGTGGTATTACTTGAAAAAATATTTTTAAGCCTTGAAACGAGACACTGTATACTTGCTTCCTGAAATGTCACATTTTCTTATTGTGCAAGGAACCGAATTGAGTGATGGTTTACTTAAATATTCTCAAGTGCTCAATTGCGAGAATATTAATAGGTAATCAAATGCCCCCCTTTATAGATCACCTTTTTCTACCATGTTATTCATGACTGGTGTATTAAAACCCCAGCCACAATCTCTTAGGTTGGGGTGCGGGGTATTATGCAGATGTAGATTTTAATACTGAATTTCCATAACACAGGAAGAAAAAGAAAAATATGGTGGATGGAGAAATATGAAGTGTATATTTAAGTAAGTTTAATTGGAGCAAACGATAGTTTGTATAGAACATTTAAATATTATTAAGGGAGGAAACCTTCAATTTAAAATATTTACAGTTGAAAATTATTTCAAGGAAATGAAGAAAATGTTTGATAAATTGGCCAATCAATATCCATCACCTCTTTTGAATTTACTGGCTGTATAAAGAAGAAAGCGTCATCAAAATGTTCCAAAGAAGTTAAAATATTAAACCAAATTCGTAAAAATAGAAAGGGAATTTGGACTAAAAATACGTTAAATGACTAACTGTTCCCTATATTAATATGTATGGCTAAACCAAAGATCACGCCTTTAAACTGATTTTCTATTAATTTAGGTTGTGTTACGCGATTTATGGGGACGTAGTAGTCCAGTGGTAAGAGCGCTGCGCTAGTGGCCGGGGGGCCCAGGTTCGATTCCCGGTGACGACCGAATCTGGGCACCCTCAGCTGAAGCCAAGCTGTGTATCACTGAAAGGGTACCAGGCCATCCTGGGAAGTCAGAGTTGGTACAGGGGAAAAACTGACCACCCTACCACCCTCGTGTGTGAAGTTCACATGCCGATGGGCTTAGTACTGCGTGAGCTTCCTTAGTAAAGGGAGACCCACCAAACCGACCTTCGGGTTGATTGCTGTGATTTTTTCTGCTGTGTTTTTTAAAATAAAGAACGCCCTTTTTGTTTTTCTTAATGCCTTAAATCGACTCATTCCGAAATAATTCAATCCCTCCCTTCAAGAGCTCCGACCAATTAGAGTCCTGATTGTTCAGTCCTTTTAGGGTAAACTGACCAACATTTAGTAACCAACGGCTCAGGTGTGTCTCGCCCATCTCGGATAATAAGGAAGGTGGCACTTATTCAATGGAGAAACATGTGTGGCCAGCAAGCTGGAGGAGAAATGGTATAAAGGGGAGGAAGAGTAGGGGAAGAGTTAGTTTCTTTCCTACACCTTAAGAGGAGAGACTTTTTAGTCTTCTTGTGTGCCTAAGAAATGTGGTTTACCCTCTATAGGCAGCATTCTTAAATTGCACTCGTCCGATCCAAAATCAGCCACTGCGTATGAAATCGTAGGCACAAACTTTCCCTCAAACCTACTCTCCCTCTTCAAATGTAGGCACCTATTTTCACTCTCGGTTGATGCCACGTTTCGCGGAAAGGACTATATTGTCTAATGCTGAGGAAAATTTGAGTGCGTGCAAATTGTTGGGAAATTTCAGATAATACTTTTCACTAAAATCTGAAATCTGTTATACCCTTTTCAATTAGGAATCAGTAAATCTCACAATACCTATGCCTCATTTTTCAGAATATTTAGGGGCTTTCGCCAAGCTATGGATA
>LYUA01000189.1:46423-57317 GCA_002093875.1 Calopteryx splendens | reverse complement strand
TCATTTACTTGCTCTATATTTACTACTCTTTTCCCTACTTTTTTGTTTAACGGCCCACTATATTTACTTGCTGTAAAGAGCCTAATTGTTAAAATAGTAAAGAAACTATAAAAAAGATGTAATAAACAATAGGAAATATGCAAAATAGACAATTCACCCAAAAATATCGCCAAAGTAGACATAAATACGAAATTAATAAATTGAGATTAAGTACTTAAATTATGCGTAAACAATATTTTTTCCTAACGTCAAGGCATGGGCTTGGCAGTTTTCGCAAAGTCTACCTGTAAGGGGCTGGCAGTGAAAGGGTTGATACGACTGCTACACCACGCTGGTTCTCTCCCCCTTCAGAAAATATCACTCTATCACTCCAATAGTCCCCACTATCCTTCCATCTCACCTCGCACAAGCCTAGCATATCAATATTTCTTCGCTCCATCTCTTGTTTGATGTTTTCTAATTTCCCTGTCCTCGTCATCGTCCTAAAAGTTCAAGACCCTATTCAGACAGCTGCCACCCCTGCGTAGGTATACACACTCTAACTCTTCCACCCTATCATATTCCTCCTGTAGCCATATTAATCTGAATTAGAGAAGTTTGTTGGCACTACTTTAATATACTTGTGCATGTATGGCTGGTGTCCTAACACCCCCCGCCGCACGCCCTTGAGGCGGCTTGCGGGGTATCATGTAGATGTAGATGTAATCACTATCAAATAATATTCTATCATTTACCAATTTATGGTTTAAAATGTGGATATTACCCATGCTGAAGAATAATAAAAAAATACATCCATCGAACTTCTATTTACAATTTCAAGAACTATGTTTCCATTATATTAGTTGCAATTCTCCCACGCTGACAATAGATGCGGGGACCTACTTGAAAATGATTATTTAATTATGGATTTAACTGGGTTTTGGAGGAATGGAATCAATAATGATCATAAAATTTTGTTAGTAAGAATTGTAATCAGTTTTATCAAAATTATTCTTCAGTAATATGTCAATAAAGGTTATTTGGCATCAAGCACAAGTCCGCGTTTGCAACACAGTTGCCCAGGATGTAGGTAATGAGAAAAAAATGCGAACGGATAGTGACTTTAAATTCATGTAAACACTTCTAAGATTGTGTTGTAGGAAATAAATTCAAGAAAAAAAGAAAACCAATTCGAATGATATAAAATGGGTAGGCACGCATTCAACTACTGATACTTTTTTCACAAGGGCGAATAAGGACCCAGATCATGCGAAATCTAGTGCTCGTGAAGTGATAAGTAAGATTCAAGTGGATAAAACAGGGAAGATGGGTGAGTGGAGTTTGAATGCAAAAGTGTTAAGAGGGGTGATAAAGAAGGAATTCTAGAAAACAGTGGACAGAATTCTCTGTGAGGAAAATTTTTGGGTGAGTTGGGGATATTTCATTGAAGGGATAATGAAAACTGCAAACGAAACAATGGGAACGGTAAATAGAAACAGAATGAGGAAGCCATGGATCACAGTAGAGTTGACTAGAAAGATAGACGAGCTAAGGAACTGGAGGAATGTAGGCACGGAATTATAAAGAAGGCAGTACAGAGAGATAAAAAATTAACTAATACCAAAGAAAGGTTTCCAAGGAGCAGTGCGAAATGAAAGAAAAATTACCGAAATAGGTCGTAATAAGTGCTTTGCACAGAAAAGGGTAAACATTGTCAGGAAATAATAAAAGAAAATACGTAGGTACTGATAAAGATACGATGGTAAGTACCAATTGAAGTGGGAGGGATTTTGGCAAGATGGACATAAAGGGACTCTATGGAAAAACTATGAGGTCAGTAAGTATACACATAGAAAGTGAATAAGAAACCGAAGAGGCCATGCCACACTTGATTGCAAGATAAAGAAGGCATAAAAGGAAATCAAAATGAAAAAGATGCGGATGGATGCGAACAACCCTGCAGAGGAGAAGCGTTCATGTTAACCGTGTTAATCAGAAAATAGCATAAAAAAACAAATTAAAAAGGTTTTAATTTCAATATACTGCTTCTGAAACTACCACATTGTTTTTTTATAATTCTCTTGTGCATATGCAAATATATACGTAGAAATGTGAATGGCAATAAAGCGCAATGGCAACGAGGCTTCCCGATCTCTCTCATCTGTTTATCATTTGAGTCTGGTTAACAACTTATCTTGCAGAACCACCCTCCAACGGGAACGTGCGTAGCCGAATGAAAGACAGGGTTGATGTAGGGTGGAGAACTCTTTCACTTTATATTTCTATATTTCTGCATGCGAAAAATGAACTGTGGAAATGTTACCTACCGGCTCTACGGAATACCGTAAATGGAAAAAATTTGGAACGTTGAGGTAAATAGTAACGGAAATAAAATTTTCACGGTAGAGGCATTTTTATGTTCCATTAGACGTATGTATGTTAACAAACATATTGCATCATTGCTCTCGTAATTAGGTAATAGATACATCTCAGATCCTAAAAGTTTACTTGGCATTATGAAGTTAGAATTACTAACCCGTGTATATAATGGGAACTTCCGTTTCGGGGAGAAAAAAGGGGGGGCGATGCGGGAGGAGGGAAGGCTAGCTACCAGTCTGGAATCACGCTCAGCCATGGAGTCCCTGCAAATCTACTTAAGGGTATTGGAAAACGACGAAGTTTTTCTGTCATGGGCTCATTTAAATTATTTATGAGGTAGAAAATTTGCAAAAAGACTTCGTTGGATCAGTATAATTTCTTAAACCAAAAAAAAAGGGAAAGTGGCACTACGTGGGGACGATAGGGTTACGAGTTTGATATTGCATGAGGTATAGTATCGTAATTAGGACCTTGGATAGAAATATAGCAAAGAAGGCAAATCATTATTTAGTAGTAGATCACTTTGGGTTAACGCCAAATCGCTGAGCCAATGCAGGAAGAAAAAAGCGAGGTAGCTGTGACAGTGTTACAAAATAGACGTTTAGAAACAGGTATTTTGAACGCGTTTTCAATAACGATTACTCAAGACCAATCGAAAACCCCTCCAACACCAATGAACTGATGAGATTCGTCATCATAATCGTCCAAGGATTGGTTAAACAGTCATGACAAATTAGAACTAACAAATCTCCAGGAGAGGAAGGGAGTCCACTGATAATATTAAAAGATTTGTCACCGGAAATCAAACTCTATCTGGAAAATATATTAATTAAGTCCTAATCGGGAGGTAAGATACCGTATGACCGCAAAGTACCCAATTTCAATTTGCGGAAGAGCGGAAGAAAATAAGATCCAGGAAATTTCTAAGCAGTATCATTCCTAATGTTCCAAATTCTTATGCTCTTCGATGTGAGCTTTGTCATGGACTTCTTGGATAGTCATAGGTTTTTAACGAACATGCATCACATGCGTTGCGAAAGGGTATATCTTGTGAAACAGAAATTGGTGTTATTCATTCACGACATCCCCAAATCGGGAGAATTGAGAAATTATGTAGATCTATATTCATAGATTAAAAGAAAGCATTTGTTCAAATACCACACAATAAACCAGGATACTAACTTCAGCATGCAGAATTAGAGAAAAAGTATTCAATAGGGATAGCGATTTTCTCTTAGGGCATAAATAATATTTTAAAAAATAGAAAAAAAATAGAAAGCGATTTGATGGAATAATGCCGAATTTGTCGATGTAGCCTCTGGGATTCCGCAGGCTGGTTTCATTGGCCCCCTTCTTTTCTCATTTAGATCATTGACATTAATTGAAGAATTTATAGCAACGTCAGAATATTTGCCGACTACACTGTTATCGAAATGTAAAAAAATTATAATTCCAACTATGAGGATTTTTCACGGGATCTCAACTAATCCCCGGCGTGAGGAATAAGGTCTAAAATTGAATTTGAAAAGATTTTCGGAAATGAGCCTTTGAGAATAGATATCTATAGACATTTGCACTTGAGGTGGAGGTGTAAAAGACTTACCCGAAACCTATGCATGTATCTAGACGGCAAAAGACGACAAGTGAGGATAGCGGGTGGAGAATTAGGGTGATCAGTGACATGGGAAGATTGACCAATATTGTCCATGAATTGAACATACACGCGGAGAAAATGGTGAGAGAAGTATGGATGGACTGGAGGTGGAAATAGAAGTAGGGGGGTGAACTCATCAAATAATTTGCGGATGATTTGGTGTGCATTCAACCCCTGCACACACCCCAGCGGTGATTGGCAGGGTATTATGTAAATATAGAATATGATAAAGCTTAGTTAGCCAAGCCAATCAATTTAGTTATTTCATGCAATGGTGGGGCAATACAAAACCAGTGAAATATGCTTTGTATGAGAACCAATGAAAATTGAACGAATATAATGCAGTTGTCATGAAATAGGAGTACGATTATTAAAGCTTGGGGGTTTAAGCTGGATTTTCGTGGAACAGTTCACCTTTATAGGAAGTGCTTTAGACGAAGTTGGGGACAGTGGTTAGGACACAAGAGGAAGAGAACAGCTTTTACAAAGGCTTATGCTTTCAAAACGAGGAGAGAGTTAATGACAGGGACGTTGATTAACAATGGAAAGAAAATATTTGTGAACACGTCCTTCTGGATTAGTTTTGTATGACTCTGAAACTTGGTCGACAAGGACAAGCATGCATTGGAGGCTTTCGAGGGTTGACTACGGAGAAGAATGGAAGAAGTGAAATGAACAAAAAGGAAAACGAACGAAGAAAGATAAGTGGATATTTTATGGAAGCTTGAATAATGTTTAGTCTTAAAAACGCAAGTTATATAATTTATGATCATGGAAAGTTTTTTCAATATAATGTGATAACTATTGCTGTTATAGCAACCTATAAAAACAAATTCAGACACATATTTCTTCTGAGAATGAATAGAGGATATTAAGTATAACTTCATGGTTCTTTTCCGATTCATTATGAGGTAAACTTTGAACTTTTCCACAAGATTTTTATTCAATGAGACAGGTTTCACCTTGATGTCAACCCTCACAATAATATAAACACAATTTTATAAGACGGTAAGTACAAACTTGACAGCTTGTAAAAATCCAGTGTGTACAAACTATGGTGCAAATCCTGTCCCTCGTGTTATGTGGGACAAACTGGAAGAAAAATCCTAACAGGCTTGTTTTCTCTTTCATAAATGGCGATTCCACGTCGTTATTAGTCAATCATATGTTAGAATACGATCACAGGAGTGATTTTCAACCTGCTAGTTTACATTTGCAAATAAAACAGCATGGACTCTGATGAACCAATATAAATAATCCAAAAGTTTACAGTACCGAAAATAACATCTAATGAGAAACTGTTTACACACCTTTCGCCGTTATTAACAGCATGACCCTTTTCCTCTCAGTAACCCCCTCTCCACTACTCCATACCCCCCATTTCCATCCCATAAGCAAAAAAATCGCCTTCTCCCCTTCCCCCTTGTATTAACAACTCCCGCCCATCTTATCCACACTTTCAAAACCCCTCGAATCTTCTGCATAATCCCTACCCTGCCTGCAAAGCCTCTTTTCCCCCCTAACTCCCCACAGTGACCCCTTCGCCACGGCTTCTCTTTTCTCCTTGGTAGCTACTAATTGCCCTCCCGACTCTCCAACCATCTCCGTCAAGGACCCGCCTGGGCCCACCCATTTCTTCCCTTGATGTCTTCCAAGCTGCCGGCATATCCGTCTCCACTGCAAAACGAACCCCTCTTCATCGCCCTGTTCTCCAACGCGCTACCTGAACCACAGACTGGTTAGGACTAATACCAATTCCAATACACCCACCCGCTCTCCCGGAAATCCACATCCGTATCCACGCTTTTCCTTTCCTCCACCCATTCTCCCTAGTCACTGAATTTTACCTTTCTCTCACCCCCTCCATCTGTCACCATCACTCGTCAATCATGCGTATATACACCACCGAAGCGCTTCAAAATCAAGACAGAAGGTGAAGGTGAGGCTCATCGAGGTGAAACAGGTCGCAGTGTGTAATAATCTCGTTGAAAAGTACAAAGTTTTCCTCATTAATGGATATTAGACACATTCACGAAGCCACCACGAATTACTCCTCATAAGATCGTTACTCTAAAATGAATCTTATGAATACCTATGATGGACAAACCAATACAGTAACCCTTTCTTCATTTATTCATACTTTCTGCCTCCCATCATTCTATCCAGCATGCCTAAACATTCTATCCCTCTCCGTTGATTACCCAACACTCAACCAACTATCACATTATTCAATAATCCATCGCTACTCAATACGCCATGTATTTCACCTTTTCCATTCTTCTTCACATCCACATCTCAAAATCCTCCAACCTAAGCTTTTCATCATGCCTCAACGACAAAGTTTCCCAGCTGTATCATACTTAAGTCCATATAAACGTCTTTACTAGTCTCTTCTTTACATCCTTGGCTTAGGTTCTTGTCATCAATTCACTCCTCCTCGTAAAAGCCACCTTATACTATTTTTTTTCTACCTAATGCGATTCTTCTTCTAATATCCCTACCACTTTTCCCAACACCTTCCAAAACACTGACTAAATAGCGAAAATGTTCTACATTCTCAAGTTTATGCCCTCCCACTTTAACGTTTTTCTTCGGTTTCCTATGCATGGACAACCTCATTAAATCTAAAACTACACGATACCCCGCAAGCCGCCGCCAGGGCTTGTGGCGGGAGGTGGGGGAGGGGGTGTTTTGCCAATAGCCATTCCGGCTAACTTATTAGGTTGTCTCCTTCCAGCTGGTTGTTAGGTTGTCTCGTTCCTGAATATTATTAGCCTTCGCCGGGGATCGAACCCACGACCTTTAGCTCCACAGGCGAGCATGCTACCCTTNNCGAACCCGCGACCTTTAGCTCCACAGGCGAGCATGCTGCCCTTGGGCCACCTTGCTCCCCAAATTTACTTTCGTTTCTTCTCATTTATTATCATTCATTACCCATCACACTGGCTCTTTAGTGAACTCAGCAAATGACTGCAATCCCTTGGCTGCTTGTCAAAATAAAGCTTCATCGTCCGTAAATCTGACTGATCTATACAGTTCCCTGTCTTATTTTAATCCAACCTCTAGTTCTTCCCGCACTTCCCTCACCATTTCCTACGCGTATACGTAGAAAAGCAATGTTAAATCTAACGCTTTATAATTATAATTTTTTTCGAAATTTCTCAGGAATTAATTGCTTGAGGGATACTTACACATGAAATGCAATTCCTTTCAAGCCTATTATTATTTTTATGGCACAAGTATTAATTACAGCATTACTATCAAAACCTCAAACTGGATTAAATTTATTTTTTAAAGTGCTAAATTTATTTATTTTTTATAAGTTACATTTCTCGTCAGCTCATCGTGTTTTCTAATATTGACTTTTTAACACATATGTAATACAGAAGATGTAATATTTTATATTATCTCCCGTGGTATAGGAGTTATTATGGCATGTGCTTACCTTCGGTAGGTAATGGACGCCTTCAACCTGCGTATGAAATCCTGATCCGAGAGTCTTCACAATTTGGCTTGCCCCTTGTAAACCTTCCCTGTGCATACATAAAAGAAAAAATATTTAGGCTTCATCGATAGGTTTCTCTTGCAAATATTAGCTTTAAACTTACGTTATAATATAATTTAAACGGGTATTAGGTAGTTGGATATAGTCTAAATGCAACAATATTTACGGCATGAGTTGAAAAATATAGTAAATAGGCCTCATTTCAATAATTTAACCGAAGACCAATTGTGCATCCAATATTTTTCAAGACAGAAATTTTAGATAACAGATCTAGCAGTGTATAATACATTTAAGTACGGGATATTTTATTTGCATTCAGTTTTCCAGCTTTTTCCGTAGAGCTATATTGATTTCCCTTATGTATTTTTAACAGCAATATACCATTTTTTCTGAAAAATAAATGTATTTGAATCAACAATTCCTAACTTATATCAAAAGAGGCAGAAATACTATTCCGATGATCAAATGAAGTTAAAATATATTTTTTCGGCAAAATTTTTGCTGACTAGGGTCAGCTCGCATCATTGCAATAAGAATAAAAGATATTAGAATGATTGCTAAAGAATATTAAAGATAATAGAAAGAAAAAAATTCTAATGAAAGTTTTCACCTTTGCAGGGTTCGGGTAAGTGCATGCAGATGCTGCGTTGCTAACCAGTGGACCCCTCCAACGATAATAACGGTATCGCTATTATTTTGTAGAGGCTGAGACCTTCAAAAAACATAAAAATTTTCGTTAATTGCAAACATAATTCGACCGTCAATTCCATAAGAATAAACATATTATCTATTGAAATAGGTATTATAATATTATATTAATTGTGTAGCTTAGGAAAAGTCTAGAAAGCATTACTATGATAATAAATAAGAAAATAATGCGCTACATTGTCCTTTCACAGTTTGTAATTTCATCATTATGAGATTAATTTTGATTGCCTTATTAATATATTAATTTATTTTTATTTTGCACAATTCTGAATCATATGTTACTAAAATTTTATGAAAATAAATCTTAATCCACTGTAAAATAGCATCAGCATTTACGACTTACTGATCTCGGAAATGTCTACTACGATTGAATAGAACAGTACCGCCAAACACAAGACAAATATTCATCATGTATCGGTGAAAGCTTACTCACTTCAATAAAAGCTGATCAAGTGCCTTCTCAAAGACGGGCCTCTCAGAGGATGGTAGCCAGAACTGGGGATAGTAGGCAAATGTGAAAGTTGTCCGGCCCTTATTCAGGTTGTCATACACACGGATATAGTGAGTCTTGTCACAGGCACCCAAGGAGCCATTGAGACGCTCCATGATGTAGTGCATCATTCCTCGGTTCGTGGAATCTCCCAAGAACAACAACTGCGGGGTAAAAAGTGAAAGCAGGGCTTAGCCACACGGTAATTTCCAGAGCGTCCGGTAAATATAGTCTCACGAGTGTGTCATCACAAGGAAGTTAGACGGGGAAGTGTCTTCAGCCTTTTTAGACGAAGCAGATAACCTGGGGTCTTCACTCATTGTTGCGATGTTTATATTGAAGCCTTGCACGAGTGCGTGGAGGCCATTCGGAGACGTTCGACTTCATTCGAAGTTATGGCGCGGAGGAGTCGTTTCGAGTCCCCACCGCGCATGTAGTTGGGCATGAGGAGGTTCCGCGTCGGAGGAGGATAAATCAGGGGTGAATTCGGGCTGGAAATTTTATCTAGTACATAAATTTTGGAGAGCGTAATGAGTGTCCACTCGGAGTGGGTGAACCGTGCTGTGGAATGATGGTCGCTTGGGGACGAGAATGTCCCCTCATGCTCTTAAACATGAGATCTCAAAGTTCCAAAAGCCCCTAAAATCCCTTTGTATGGCCAGAAGGGTGGGCTCGTCACTTTTTGACCATTGTTAAGCGATTATTTTGGTGTATTTTACGGGAGCGAGCCTATAAGGTTGTCTCTTAAGCGACGGTCTTAAAATTGCCAGCGTGTATTAGTAAGTTACAAATGCGAGTCGCTATGCCTACTAATGGCATCAAGCTCGACAGTTAAGCGGGCACACCCGCTTTTCTTTACAGACCTCTTATCAGGGTGCCTTTAAATCGTCTTCTCATTTTGAATTAATAAACGTATATTTACTCATTTCTTTAAATTTATTATTTCTAGATATCGGTCTTGGGTGTACTATCCCCGCTTTGTAGTACAGGGAACTCAACATTCATCTAACACTACCAATTTCGAGTCAATGCGAGAAGAAATAACTAATAAGTATATTATATTCAAGAAAGTGGCTCTTGTGAATATTTAATCAAAGAAGGAGGTACATTTTTCTAAATCTGTAAACATATATTTTTATTGCTGAAAACGATTTCATTGATAATCTTCTGCAGAGTTTGGCTTTCACGTTGTTAGAAACGCTCATAATTTAGTAACTGGTATCGGCTGTCACTTAGGGGATACGCGGAAATTGTGGAAAAATATAGTGACTTTCTCTTTTAGAATAGAATAATCGTTTATTTAAACCTAGTCTTGCAGACTTTAGGTTCAGGAAAGGAGTAGTAAAAATTATCATTCAAGAGCATCCTCTCCGCATTTACACTTCCACATTACGAAATATACCAAAAAAAAGTAAATAAAATAAGAATTCCCTTTGCATATAGTTGTCCACAGGGTGGTTGTTTGGCAGGGCTTTCAAAAAGACGAATGCCACCAAATCCACCGTACCCCCTCCACCCATGGACCAATATATGAAAAAAGGCAATATTACAAATAATTAATATTAATAACAATTTCTGAATCCAAAAATAACACCGATATAACATTACACTCAATATTTATTACCAGAGGAAAAACGTTAGTCTTTTTATCATCTTGCACCGTTACATTAATATTCGTTTAGTTTATTTTTAAAAGATTTTGTAGACACACTTCTGATCATTGTGGGCAGTTTGCACAAAAACTTCGTGTGTTTAAAAGAAATGAGTTGTGGTTGGCATTAGTTCTGTGTTTTGGGAAATGCGGATTATCAAAGGGGCTCGAGTGACCCTTTGCTTAATTTTGCTAAGAAGGTGAGTGGTTTATATAAATATTCCGGGGTTATTGTGTTTATGATTTTGTGAGTCAAACTTAAGATGAAATAGGTTCTTCTCATTTTCATTTTATGTAATTTAGCTTTCTTGTAATATAAACTGATATAGTTATCTTTTGGAACCTCGTAAATAAATCTGAAACAGGCATTTTGGATCCTCTGTAATCTAAGATTTAGATCATCATTAACATCGTTCGTTTGTAGGTTTCCTCGGCGTGGATTTGGATGGCTCTACATGGCTATCGGGTTTTCACCAATAAAACTGTTGTCACCAATAGCCAACTAACGCGCTGAAAACACGATAGCCA
>LYUA01000188.1:618769-629255 GCA_002093875.1 Calopteryx splendens | reverse complement strand
GGAGCTGTTTTAATCTCTTCTTTTATTGGCTTTAGGATTTACCCATTTTGCCAATGATGAGAAAAATATCAATGAAATATCTCCCAAATATAAACATAAAGTAGGTAAACTAATCATACATGTTCTGCTTATGGTCCTACATACACAATTTCTAGATGGGTAAATAAAGAGATTTATGCACTTGCTATTTAATAATGGGTGACCACATGCACAGATTATAGCTCATAAATTCTATTATCAAGCATCAATTTAAATGCAAAGAGCCTGTTTTAGAGCACATATAAGCATTCCATTATAGTGTAAACTCCAGGAAAATATGTTGAATGAATTGGCAACTTAATTTTATTTAAATTTAGAACTTAAGATTCAAGGTAACTCAATTTCATTCAAATTTTGAAACAAGACTAGGTTGACATATCATTACGAATGGGAACATATTTTCCCTTGTTTTACTAAGGTCCTTCCCTTGTATATATTGAAAAGTAAAAATTGATGCACATTTATACATCCAAATCCCTGGTTTAAACTGACAGCATTTCTATCTGGAAAAATAATTATATATGTGGCCATTTAAAAAAATTTATAATTGGAAAAGGTGCCTCAGCTAAACAGTAAATGAGTATAAATAGTTATCTTACCCAAGCAGAATATTCCAGTAGCATGTAATGTGGGTTAGCATCCCTACACAGCCCTACAAGCTTGGCCACGTTCGAATGCCTGGCTTTGCCAAACATATCCAACTGCCGCTTGAACTCTGTCAAGGCCGATTCCTCCTTCACCTCCAGGGCCTTTACCATCACCACTACAGATCCCTTTTCTCCATCTGACCCGCTTTCACTCTCAGATCCCTCACCTCCCGATCCAGCATGACGTGATGATCTTAAGCCTCTGGCACGGGCTAAGAAAACTTCGCCAAATTCTCCCTTACCTACGCATTAAAGACAGGAAATTGAACAGAGAAATTGTTTAGAGAATTGAGTTCTTAGTTCAAATTATCACTATTACATTCTCACCAAAAATTGTCTCCATTCCCATCACACCACATAATTACTGGGTGCTCACTTCTAAACCCATGAAGTATTCATTAACTGTATATTTTTGGTGCATAAATTAAAATCCTTTTTCAGGTGTTTGATAATCTAAATTTTACCCATAATCTAGTCAAAAATTAATGTCTCTTTTTATGAATCAATAATACAACATAAGCCTAGTAAACATTCAATGACTCTGCTTTACCCATAGGCTTCTGAGTATACATGTTAATAATTTTTATTTTTCACTGACTTTCTATCTAAACATTTTTATTAATTCAATTATCTATTTGTTTTTTCATGCACCTTTATTGGTTACTTTAAATTTTGAATGTAAATGTTGCTTACTTTCATGTCTTCAACATAATAGAACCAAGCATTAGTCTTTAATTTGAGCTGAAAAGTGTACTTCAACTCATTAGCAAAGGTTCAAGGATATTTTTTATTAAGCATAAAACTTAGGACAAATAGAGCTTTAGGAATTAATAATATACCATTGAAATAATTTTTTTAATTGGGAAACTTGACTTCAAACCAACATGACGAGCTGATCTACAAGATCCATGAAAGAGAAAAATACTTGAAATGCAGTTTTAGAAGAATGTTATCCTCCAATTGAATAAAAAATGAAATGGTATATGAATGCATAAAGTTAAAAACCAAAACCCTTACAACATATGTGATGACAGCCACATACAGTGCTCATCAGTGAAGACTTGAGCTGGCACATTAGGACCATTGCTGGAAAGCTAACAACAGGAATTTTCATGATCTCTCAAAAAACCTTAAAACCTCTCTTTTATGCCAAAATACAGTCTAACCTGCCCAATGGTATGACATGACTGTTCTACTAAAGATATATTTTCCCTCCAGAAACATGCACCGAAAGCTCTGCTGCAGTTACAACTTTGCATACCGAGTTGCCCCCTTATTCAAAGTCACAAAGCCTTAACCTTACCCTCACTATACATTATACACTGTGCCATATTTTCCACACAAAATTCTCACATGCTTCCCTTGAACAGCATACTTCATACATACCATACACAGAGTAATCTAAAGATTCACATAAACACTTATCACTGCCACAAAAAGAACTCCATCATGTTACATTCTCAATCTGCAATAACCTACCCCTAACCATAAAGGCATCCCAAACCATGTTCAAAAATAAATTAGAAAACCTTTTAATTGACAAAGCTTGATACAATAGTTGTGGCATTATAATAATCTTATATTCTTCTTCTATTCAGCTTCTTTTGAGTCATCATATGAAATGTATTTGTTGAAAAATTCTGTTACATGTACAATGCACTTGCTGAGTTGGTAATTTTAATTAACTTGGTGTTTATAATTACTCTAGTATGGCTTGAATTCAATTTATTAATGAACATATTTCACACTCTTATTTGTAAAAAAACATCTTGTTTCATTCCTAGCTCGTGGGCTAGGTGTATTCTAATCATGCAAGGTGTTTTCTTTTTTTGACGCTGTCTATGTTATAACTCATTTAACTGATGGAAATAAAAAACATATTATAGTATAATTATTATTATATTGTGCATCAAACATTCTGACAGCAACCATCTCCAAATGGGAAAAATTGCTCGAAGAAGATGAATTTTGTTTTGTGGAGAACCTACTTTATTCCTTAGACTCATCCTAGAGAAGGGTATGTGCTAAGGTCAACTGGTGTTCATTGTCTCCATGAATCTGTAGAAACCTTTCAGCAATGTGAACTGGAAAATAATGCTATGAATTCTGAAGGAAATTAGACTTAACTACAATGACTGCTGATTGACATATGACTTCCACTAAGAGCAATAAGCTGTGATAAAATGTAGATGAAGTAGGAAAGAGGCTAGGGCAAAGAAAAGAGCAAAGCAGGATGTTCATTATCATCCTTGATCTTCAATTTGGGTATGCTCACATAAAACTTGAGGAGGAAATACCTTAACAAGAGGAAGTATTTCATTACCTATGAAGCTGAATCATAAACAGTTTCTGACATGTCTGTAGTCTCAAACGAAGTGGAAAATTACCATCACAGGAATCCACTGAATTTAATCAATTTCGACAAAAATATGTTGCAACTCTCAATCTACTGAGGAGGATAAATAGACAACCTCAAGGCTAAAATGTATAAAAACCTGATACATAGTTCATGAATTAAATATGAAAAAAAGAAATTCCTTTAAAATGAAGCAAAAAATTTAGCATAGTAGTGGTTATTTCCTTCCAATTTCTCACTCTGATTTATTCTGGATTTAGAATTAATATAAAATGGCCAAATCAATTTTTCACATTAATGATGATCTAACAGTTAGGTAGCCTTCTGATGGACACCTTCTACAATAACTCTTTATTCATTTCCACATACTTTCTTCCACTCTAAATTCCATCCAGCAAGCCTAATCTCTTCCTACCTCTACCTCCCTTACCAAATATTCTACCCTCTATCACACTCCCAAATCAAAAATAAGGGGAAAATTTTACCATGGTTATGAAATTGACAACAATATTTCTTATCAACCCTTTGGCTGCAGGAAATGTATTTCTATGTATGTTAGGGTGGCTGTGAGGAAAACGTTCTTATATATTTGACCGCTGCTCGCTTGCTTGTCCCAGTCCCCTCCAGATTTTAGGGTTGTCCACTACAAGGGGATGCTCCGAGGATCTACACCGGCCCAACCCTTACAGTAAAGTGTGCTACCTGCTGTTTCCCTCTCTCCCTCAAGAGCTTGCTACGTTGTTTTCTCGTGAAAATTGTTCTGAGTAATCAGTTCATTTCTCAGGAATTGGTTTTGCTCGCAAGTGCTAATGTTCCTTCAATTGGTCACCCTTCTTTATTATTCTTTATAAGGAAGGTGTTCCCAGATAAAGGTCATCCCAGTTTATAAGGGTCTAGTACTTTCGAATCCCTAGCATGTGCTGCTAAGGAAATAATTACCCTCACTTTTCTCCCACACACACAGTTGTAGAACATGGAGAACTGGCCTCCTCAGTTAAAGGGTTAAGAACTCTAGCTAGAAGGTGCTAGCAAAATAGAGAATAGCAAAGTGTAAAACAAATTCTTACCCAGAGGCACAAAGGAATGAAGGTCCTTTCTGGGGAATGTAATGCGGTCCAGTGCAGCAGGAGCCCGCCCCTGTGCTTTCCTGAGTGATGAAGACGATGATTGTCCACCTGAATCTCCAGGGGCACCACCCTCCTTGCACTCCCTTTCTGTTCCAACACCACCAGCATCTCCATTTTCTGCCTTGGTCACTGAAAAAAGTCAAGAAATATTTTCAACTAAATAGAGCCAATGCTGGATTATTCATGGGGAGACTACCTGCTTTGTGGACACATCATGATGTTTTAAACTATGAATGGAACAATGACACAAACTCAATACTCAATACAAAAACCCTCATGATAACTTGATACCTTTGATACTTTAATACCCCAGTGAAATCAACCAAATCTATGCAGTGAATTAGTTTACCATTCACTTGAGTTAATAGTTTTATAAAATTAAGAAAACCATCTTTATCCGTCTTATCCATCACCCGCTTAGTTAAAACATTTTATTGAGTATTATAACTAAAATTGAAACAGTGTATCTAAATCTTAAATTTAAGGTAGGCACTTAAATATCTCATTGTGTACATAAATAGAATACTATTAAATTTAGAGAATTATTAGGACCTTGTAAACCTTTAATATGTCATTATCATAAGTAGCCTATGCAATAGTACACATTTTTCTTTGTTATATTATGGGAAATAGGCATGGCCTCACATAACATATCCAGACAAACTGAGCTGCAGGAAATGTTGATTTCAGATGAGATTGGAGTACATAGATGACATTTGGTGCTTAAATTCACTTTCTTTGTGCTCCATTTCTTCCAAAGAAACAATTTTTAAGCAAAACAAACAGTAGCTCTATGGTTCACAACAGTAAGTTTTCTGACTCTTGGTTATTTCTTGGAAATGTCTCCCATTTGTTGGGATTTCTCAATAGCACTAACAATAAGGTCCATTACCCATTGCCACAGCAACTATGTTTTTTCAACAATGCCCCATTGTTTTAAAATTTGTCATATCAGTAGTGTGGTCCGTTTCACACCCCAAGCGCTTCGGAGCGCCACTGCTCCAAAGGCTGGTCTGTTTCATTCTTTCGCTTTAAAGCGCTTCAAGCAAGATTTTGAAACGGACCAGTTTGGATGTGGGGTGGAAGTTAAAGCGATGGTTGCTAGGGGACTTGTTTGTAAATAAATCGAGGAGTAAAAGTAGAGGAAAAGTTACACTAAGGTCAGAAAATAATTGTATAAAAATGAATCAGTTGGATATTACCTTCCATCCTTACGTTATAAACCCTTGGTAAAAGTTTGTTAATTATTCGTACATTCGCAGAGCAACATAGGAATTTGGCACTAGCTCTCGAATATATCGAACGATAAATCACATCTGCTCCAAACGCTCCAGCTTTCGGGGTGAAGCGTTTGGAGCGAATTTTAGGCTCGCTCAGGGGCCCCACTGACAAAGCCTCGGAGCGCTTTGAAGCGTGAATCGGACTGGCTGGCAGCACTCTAGAACGCTTGGAGCGTGAAACGGACTGCACTCCAGGTTTCCTATATTTTCACCTGAATAAGTACTACATCTGGAAAAAGTATAGCATCCAAAACAAAAAGTTGTAGACGAAACTCCTGGTCATCAAAGTGAGCAGTAGACATAGGTTGCTGTCATTGGAAGTTGATGTCCACATGCTGAAAGTGATACCAATTGATTAAACACCTGGTTCTCCAAGCTTTGATTTGACTTTGGCTCTGGATTTGCCATAAATCTTTGGAATTACTTAATTTGATAAGAGTTTTTTTATGGCAGGCCTCATCTGCAACTTACAAAAAGTGTGAATTAAAAAGACTATATATGTTGTAATATGCAGAAAGTAACCTATGTTTTACCTGTATGCTGCTGGTTAACCTGTATTTAGTATTGTCTTATTTTTGGTAATTTTGGGAATGGGTTCACCAATAAGATAAAGATCTTGTAGAAGTACATCCTCGATTATAGGTACTGGCTGATATTTATGCAAATTTACATTTTTAAATGGAGATATAAACTAAGCATACCTATATTTAAAGTTATTTAGTAAAAATACGAAGAATTTGACTATGTACAGGCTAGTTTTGATTCATATATATGGCAATTCGATGCAGTTGCTGTTGACTAGTTCATCATAAATAGTGGCATTCCTCTCTATGTCTGGATAACCATATACTACCAAAATATCTCTGCAGCCATGCATTCACTGTTAACAACAATGGGTATTCTTTTGGATGGGAAGGAAAGAGATCTTCATGGGAAGAGCAAAATTTCATAAGTGAGATGTCACACTTTGACACATAGGTGAATGATGCCTACTTTATCATAACTTGAGAAGAAAAATTATAACTTACACAAGGCACTTGCACCATCCACGCCTCCACCAGTACCATCACCATCAGCAGCACCATTTGCTTGGGCATAAGCCTGCTTTCTTCGAAGTCTTCTGTACCGACACCAAAACATTAACCCAACAACCAAGAGCATGTAGGCTGCTGCTGCACTCAGGGTAATGGTAACAGTTTTTGTCATCATGGACCCATCACCAAGACCTTCATCACCAATTTCTCCTCGTTCTCCCTCTCCAGCTGGAAAAGGGCATTCAAAACTTGTTGAAAGATTTTACCCACATCTTAAGGTCTTATATTTTATAGCTTTACCTTTAATATGATATGAAATACCAAGTACATAAGATTATTTTTACTTCATGGTGACTGGAAAATTTCAAATTTACAAAGACAAATATGGACAGACATAGATGAAATTCAGTAAACTCCGGATTTTCCATGTTAATGACCATTCAAGGGTGCATGCATAATTAGTAAACATGGATAATCTGCTGATTAGGCTTTATCCATTTTCCCTTCCCTTTGGAGCACCGCCAAAATAAATTAAATTCCCTAAGAAAATACCACCAGCCACCTATGGATAGATCCTCATTGCATCAATTTTTAAACCACGTCAGCCTCCCTGACGATGCACAAAACTCTCCCTCAATCCCTAAAGAATCATGGAAAAACAGGAATTCCTTTGACTCCCTTTTGGTTAAACCACCTTAGCAGTGCAGAGTCAAGATTTTCATAGGTCGATTTTTTCATTTACTTTATTTTCATTACACCGATGACTCTTGTCACAATTGTGAGTGAACACAAGAAGTTTCATTTTTTGTGTACCAATGTCATGAACCATTTTTGCTCCAATCCCCATTTCTTAAGACAGTTTTTTTTATTCTTCACCTTTGTCTAAATGGCAATAATGAAAGGAGTGGATATTGTTAAATTCATAAAATCCCTGAGAATCCAGTGGTTAGGCCATGAGGAAAGGATGCATGAGACTGCAATGGCAAAGAAGGTACTCGGAGGGAGATTGTATGCCATGAGAAGACGAGGAAGGCTCATAGACATAGATTGAGATGACTAGATGACACCGTGGAAGATCTGAGGAAGATGAGAGTGACGAACTGGAGGGAGAAAGCCAGTGACAGAGAGAAATGGAGGCTGATTGTAGAGGAGTCCAAGGCCCACCCAGGGCCGCAGTGCCGGATTGAGAGAAAGGAGACCTTTGCCTAAATGACTAATAACTTTGAGTTTGTGTTTTATCAATAGGGCCATGGTTTTCTTTTCGAAGCCATTTTACATTGTCATGGCACTTCACAAATATACATTAAACTACTTCCATGAGACAATCCCTCACCCAAGTGATTGAGTCTGACATTGAAAATGAACTATATAATGCTACCAGCTAAAGAAAATTGCAAATTGGGCCCACTTGACCTAGCAGTGTGAATCATAAAGATGAGTGGAATTCACTTCCCATATTTTCTTCTTCGACAAATGTTGCACATGGAGAAGGATCACTCATTTTGGTGATTGCTGACGGAGGAGGTAGAACTCCATTCCACCTCCCTCAACCCTTTCGCACTGGTGGAATCCACTGTGAAACACCTCCAATGCATTGAATACAATGAGAGAGCCTCTTTGCTGAATGAACTCTTTGCTTCCTATACGAATCTCCCAGACATAAAATTCTACCCATTGGGACTCCAATCCCTGAGGGTAGACCCAGAGGCATCACTCGGAATCAAACCTCTACCCACTGAACAACCAGAGCCCCATATTTCCTACTTAGTCAAAAAATATAACCTTGGAAAAAGATGAAGGGGTTTCTAATGCGATGAAGGGTTGAATTTACTTTGGTCCAGTTTCTGAGGGAAGGGACTTTTGCCCCACTGATAGAGGTCCCAACAAGTAGAATTTTATGCCTGGGAGTTAACTTTGATGCTCACTCCTCCCTCAGATGAGAATGCACGACATTAGTTTCCTAGTATAGCAAAATCTCTGATGCAAACACACCGCATTTAGCAGAGATTAGCTCATGACACCTATATCCAACATTAGGAGCGAAAGGGTTAACATAAATACAACATCAGCACCTTTGTCTTCCTTCTCTTATGCAGAAAGATATCCCATTATATGCGACACTTCTCGTCTACAGGTAAACAACCCATCCCATTGACCACCACTCCACCATCACTGCCAATACACAAAACCGAGGTAATGCACAGATACTACCCCTGATTTACCGTAGGTAAATCAGGGGTTTACTGTACATGTGACGTTTGAACTACTTGCCACATGTTACATAATTAATATGAGATAGAAATGACTAACAGTATTTCACTCATTAGCACAACTTATGAGTGAAATACTGTTGAAACAACTTATGAGTAAATAATGTGACCAATTGATCACCATCAAATTATTTTTCACAAAAGGCATGGAATTAACATATGCTACAAGCTTCACAGTGACTTATGGCAGTAAATATATGTGAAAATTCCTACAATAAAGTGCTCAGAGTGCTTCTTATACAGGTTTGAGTTACTGATTTATTTTGTATGAGGTGTGTTTATTCTTACATGATTTCTCCTTATTTCTCAGATCTAATCAGATCATCATCAACTTCCATACAAATTTGTTTCAAAAAAAGGTAGCAATAATTTTGCCCTTTTTTCAACTAGGTACTTGGCTTTGGATATGTAATTTTTGCCAATTTAATAGACACTACCTAAGACTTGAATTTACGTACATATGTACAAAAATAAAATCACCTTCCATTTGGCCACCATTTCACTGCACACATCCTAAAGTGTCATTTTTCAGTATTACTATAAGATTTAATATATATTAAAACTCACATCTAACTAGGAGAGTAACCTCTTCCCTCTTAAATCCACCACTATTTCCAGCTGTGCAGCCATACTTTCCATCATCTCCAGGTTGAATCTCTTTCACATAAAGGCTGCCATTCTCCAAAACAATGAATCTGAAAATGTCATGAGATGTATAAATTGTTGACTATTTTGACTGCAAATAATGGCAATCCACAAAGACGTGGGATTCACTGTTAAAGAAAACTTCAAAGAGGAATATTTATGATCAGTATCATACAGTACTGTAGGTACTTCAAAATATTGGATACCTGGATATGGCATACTATTTATTAGATTACATTTATAATGTATACCTAATTGATAGATGGATAAAGTAAGAAATAAAGAAGTATACAAAAGAGCAGAAGAGATGGAGAGAAGATCATATAGAGAACTATATGGAAAAGATGGGCCAGATGGTTTGGTCACACCATGAGACACATTCAATTTTTCAGGAATATGATCGAAGGGAAAATAGAAGGGAAACTCCCATGGGGAAGACCGAGGATAAATATGTAGGAAAAGTAAAGAAGCATGTAAGAAGTTAGGCATACTGTGGAGTGACGACATTGACATGGGATAGGGAAGAATGGTGGGCTGCAGTCTACCAATTTTAGAATTGAAAGACAATGACGATGGCCTAATAGATAATATTGTGGTGAATGAATAGGAGGAAATGCAAGTGAAGAAATGCTTTTCTTCCCATCTTCTTGAACTTGGCTGGTCGAAATGGAAAGAAGAAGAAATGCAATGATCCACATACCTCTTCTGGTCAAATCCATTGAGAACACTATTCTTGTCCCACTGGATGGTAGGAGGAGGATCACCTTCTGCCTTGCAATTCATCATTACTGGGTATCCTTCATAGGCCTCCGTGGGATTTAATGGTACTATGGTGAACTTTGGTGTAACTGAAATAGTTGAAATATAAATAAAAATCTGATGGAAGCTGCACACTACTTTTTTTAATAATTGCAGAACCTCTATTTAAACACTATATTTAATTAATAAGGACTGATAAAATTTCAGTCAACATGAACACATAAAGATTACCTTGATAAGATCATAAGAGCACCTCGATAAAGACAAGAGAGAGACAATAATAATAATAATTTATTTATCCAAAGGGTTTGTACAGGAAAACATAGGAC
>LYUA01000188.1:430586-446613 GCA_002093875.1 Calopteryx splendens | reverse complement strand
GCGCTTTGGGGAGAGCACCGGCGCGAAATCTGGCGGATGGAATGCGCGACAATGGACACGCGGGATGCCAGCGAATCTCCGCGACTCTGAATGGATCTCAATCATAATCCCCACCGCCTCCCATCCTTACCCGCAAATAAAATCAAAGGGACGCAGAGACTTGAGGTAGGAGACGGACTCTCGACGTTTGAAAGGATTTAACAGCAGCAGAATTCGGTTTTAGGTGGTCCCAGGCCTTGAGTGATATCCATGGGTTGGTCCCGATGCCGAGAAACACCGAAGAACATTGCCATAGGCACTGATGACGTACCGGTACTTAGTTTTCTTGGACCAGGTTCCAACCCCTGAAACACATTATAATGTAAATCAACAGCAGAGGTGGCACCAGTGCCCAGGTGCTGAGCAACGCCCATGATTCATTTACTAGGGTCTGATATCTAAGCAACCATACCCCAGGCACTGATTCCTAGTTATTTACCCTAGGACCCTACCACTGAAACTCTTTATTATCCAAATTAATAACATAGGTTGTTACCGGGAGCTATGTGCCACGAAGTACCCGTAAAGCTTGCCTTGGCTTTGGAATTTCCCCAGGTACTGGAATTTCCCCAGGTACTGGAATTTCCCCAGGTACTGGTGACGAGGAAGAAGTTCCTTGTTTATAACCCCATCCACCAAGTCATGGTTATGTATCAACCATTACAGAGCACGGCATATATCATTGTAGCTCGCATCGTGTTAGGAAAACATAGAGGATAAGTCTTTCATGATTAAATGTTTTGATTGACACAATGTTAAGCAGCGCATTACAACTACAATATTGGGGTGCCTATGTAAGTCACGTACGGTCAGTCAGAGTTGGGAAAAAATTGCTGGTTGGAAAGGAATTCCGTGGAAAGAGCTAGCACAAATTTAAGAGTAAGGCAAGACAACAGATAAGCGACAGACGAAAATATTATTTCGTAAATCGCACGATAAAGGATTTAGAACGGTTCACCTGGAGAGGCCTTTAACCCTTTCCCAAATAGTCCCGAAATACTTGAGCAGAAACTTCATTACTTTACTGCATTGAAGTGGCAAATTTGTACGAAAATAAATATTACGTCGCCTCCTATGCCCACACCACCACCGGGCAGTGGCCTAGTGTAGTACACCGATGAATAATGATTTAATTTAATAATACGCCTCGTAGTGGTAGCCGCGGACGACAGTGTTCTGACTATAAAGGCAGTCCCTTCCCAAGAGATACTGGCTTATTGAGGAAAGTGAATGCGGATGTGAGGTGTTGTGAGATGAAGTAGCAGCCATGCAAGTCGCCATCCGAGTGAGAATCCTATACTATTTAAGTGATTGGATCAACACTTAATCGACTGTTTGCGCCGACCATTAGGTAAAATAATAAGTTATAATTTACCCACAACTTTAGGGCCAAATTTTTCGCTCAGGTTGGTAATTGTACATACTTTATTTGTTGCTTGACTTGGATTCTTCTATCTATAAAATACAACTCCTGAACAACATTGGGCTTGAACTCTACTTCCCCATCCTAGCCATTTCGTTTAAACAGCGTAAACCGACCTCTTTTTACCATCCTCCCCCCGATTGCTTTCTTAGACAAAGCCGCCAATGGCGTAGTCTCCTTTGAGAAAGACGACCCCATCCCAGTGACACTCCCTTATCCCTTACGAACTGGCCATATGTTCGAGACAAAAGGACTGGACCTAAAATTTAAGTTGTATTTTTGATGACGTCTATGAGTTCAAATTCACAATGCATTTTAAATAAATGCGGAAGACAATGTACTGAGTTTTTCATTTATTTTTTGTTTTCTTTTCCAGGGCTAACAAATCAAGAAGGCTCAAGCTACGACTGAAACGCAAATCTGAAAGAAAAAACATCACATCAACAACTTTAAATTTTATGGAATGCTTTTTTAAATTACATTATTTTATATTCATTTAAGCTATTTTCATTTTCGCATGTCGTTAGGCATTGTTAGAACTTTCCATCGAGTTTTTACCCTTCAGCGTTTGCTGGGTGTTTCAAGGTAAACGTTTTAAATGACGAGTGAATAAAAATCTAAGGTTATTTTGACATTGTAGCCGTGTTAGTAATTTTCAAGGATTATAGACGATTATTTTGTTAGTGCGTAGGGGCATATTCCTCTCCTTTCAGACGATGCATCGTTCACTGCTCTGGTCAAAATAGCTTATGCGAACCGAAATATAAGGCGTTTTAAGTCAAAACAAAATATATATCCTAAACACTGACGCATCTGAGCCCTTGTTAAATCTGAAAATTCTGTATGGCCCTCTGAGTCTCTGTATGAGCCCCGGAATATAAACCGCGAGCACGCATGAACTCACGTGAATGCCATCGTCTCCACAGGATACGATCAAACGTCCGCTTCAGTAACATATAATCCCAAATCAATATTTATTCTACTCACAGATCAGTCGCTCGTGAGAGACTCCTTATTTGCTCATGTATAAACAGATATTTCATGCCAGTTCTCTGACGGTTGTCCGCCTTATAATCGATCATATAAGGGAAGATTGCAGTCCTTTGTTTTCGATTCTATGGACTGAAGGTATTACCAGAGAATGTATCCGACACGGTGGTTTGAAGTTTGGCAGTTGCTATTGAAACTAGGCGGCGAATCCGTCACGAGAATACACACGAGTACCAATTTCCAACGATGAGAAAATGTGAACGTGACACGTTAAGGTATTTTGGTCCGTTACACCTCCTGGCGAAACAGTGTCCGGACGAATTACACGCCTCCTCAGCCTCATTAATATTCGCTTTAGGCAACATATGCCCTGAGTTTTTGGAGTGCCTTTGTGGTAAGATCACTGTCGAGGTCGGAGCCGGTAGTCCATCAATGGGACCATTGTGACCGGGACTACGACGCTGACCACCATCCTAATAACGCAGCGGATAGCACGAAACATGCATGACGTTTTTTTTTGGGAGCAAAAGCCTCATATCGTATCGTACTATTTGGTTCTATAATCTATAAGTGTATAACTTGTGCTGGGATTCATCCAACTACCATCTAGCCAATCAAGAAAAAGATTAAAGTGTATTTTAAATGTAATGACAGTGGCTTTGAATCCTACTAAGGTCAATTCAAATTATTAATGCCATTAATGATAAACCGTAACTACATAAACCAAAAGCTGTTCAAGTGCTTCCATATAGTGAATTGGAATGAAATTAATGCTTAAAACAATGCGTGTTAACGACAGAATGAAGAGCGAACTTGACAACTGTTAAAGAAGGTCTTTTCAGTTTTGAATTAACTGTAGAAAGCACGGGTTCCTTATATTACGATTATGTACTTTCTGCAGTTAACAGATACTTAGTCCAGGAAAACGAATGTGTTAAATATCCAAGATCCTGCTCAATCCGGTCAATTATACGCATGATCGTCAAGAAATTAACCACTAAATGTAAACAATATTTAAATTTAGATAGAGTGGTAAGAATCTTTATTGTTTGTGAACGGTTTCACATTCCCGTCACACTAACCGAAGTTAACAGTGGCATAATATAAAACCATTGAATACAGTGCGTGGAAGGAATACTGATTACAATCCCGTACGGGATGGGAAGTCAAATTATTGCAGTTTTTCAGAATGAAAACTACAAAAACAGCATCTGCGGATGTTATCTTAACAATATTACTTCAACTATAGTGTAGAAAGTATATTAACCTGGAGATTGATTTAGAACAACGTATTCGTTTTTTAATTAATACACCTAAGTCATATGTCCCAAAGAAGATTTCGTCATCTTCAAATATAGTAGAACAACCATCAACAAGCTACTTGTACTCGATAGGCTACTACTAATCGCACAAGAGTACTTAAACGGACTATGCAATATTTTTTCTATTCACTTTTTAGGGCTCATGTGTTGGCCCGAGTCAACAGGTATAAACATTATTTACCACTAGTACATTTTCTAGAAGGGAAAATTAAAATTCAATTTCATCCTGGAATATTTATTGACTCTGCCTTCGGTGGTTTTAACCGCGAAAATATATGTAACATGATAACATTTTTAAAATCAGTAGAAAATATGACAAATAACTCAACAGGTGAGGAGTGCTCGGAAGAGAAAGGCATTTCGTATTCAAAGCAATTTTATTTAGTTTTTGAAGCACGTTTATCTGAAATGGTTTGACATAAAAAAACATCTTCGGATTTGGAAAAAACAATTAAGATATTTGTCATTCAACTTTCATCCATAACGTGAATATTAGATACATTGCAACCATTTATCTGAACGGCATAAAAACCAATAAGGTAAGGAATCCAACCAATACTAATATATTTTCTACTACGTTACGGCCTCCCATGAAAATCACCATCATCCGCCATCGTGCATACGAGGAAACGCAACACCCACGTTTGGGGAATGAAGGTGGTGTTTGGGGGCTGAAAATACGTCGTTATCCACTACTTTTCGAAAAACGATTACTCCCCTGCGGGGCCCACTGTGATGACTAAAAAATTTATCGGCCACCCATATAATGAATACCTATTATAATCACCAAAATGCCGTTAAATACGACGATTATTGTAAAGCAATGGCATGATGGGTTTATAGCAAAAATTTGTTTAGGTAATTTGTCCGCCGAAGTGGAACAGTGCGATACGACGATATACCGACAAAATTTCGGCATTTTTCACAGCCGCCAGGTCAATATGAATAATTATGCGACATCGACGCATAGACGGTCGATTATTGCCCTCTGTGCGACGAGATGGATTATACAGACGAATTGAAATATTTGTGAAAGCGTTTAGGCTTCTTTGGTCATCATCAGTATAGGTACATGCAATCAAGATTTGTATGTACCTGATAGTATGCACAGGTATTGTGTGCACCTGACGATGGCTAAGCAAGCCGGAAATCGTTGTATTTCAGTTGTTTTATCAGTGGAAAAGTGCGATACCTTACCTTACCTTGCGACACCTGATTAGATACACTAACCCGTATTCTCCCAGCGCTAAAAGTTTTCTTCACCCCTCAGCTACAGATTCAAACGTCGTTAACCGAAAGAAACAGAAAAGCGTAAAGCGAAACGACTTAGAACGAGGAATATGTGATTTCCCAATATACCATTCCAGCATATGCGTAACTAAAGGGGGGTGGGGAAACAGGGGCCCCAGCTTCCCCAGGAGTCAGACTGACCCTTTCCAGAGAGAAAAGTCAAAATATTCCTGGGGAGGATTTCCGCAATTTCCTAAGGAAGGGGGTCACGTCTCTCCTCTGAAAATCTAGCTACGATACCATTCGAAGCGGACGCAGCAAGTGAGTTCTCATTCGAGTACTTCAGACACGCAGGGTTCCCTAATAAACCCTGAAAATCGAGTAACCAGAGCCGGATGCCCACGTCGTGATCAAGTCCTGAATAAATAAAACAATACACGAGGCTAGAGAGAGACACTGGGACGTTAGTATAAGACTCATGTGCGCTCGCAGGAGGCACCCTGAGACAAACAGCGCAACACGGCCGCACAAAACCGGCAGGGATGAAGGGTTTTTTTTCGTGGGGGGGCGGCGGTGCACGAGGAGGGGGCGGGGGGGTTGGTGGTCCCGGGGAGAACGGAGAGCACACAGGATGGGGAGGCACGGATGAGGGATCTGGCGTCCCTTTGAGCGGCGGAATTCTTCACACGAAGTGTATGCATGTGCCTCCTCTCTCTCAAAATATACAAGTCAGCTCGCGGTGGCTCCCCCCCCCCTGGCCGAGAGGGAGGGCCGGCGCGTCGCAGTCCTACCGATACTCGGGTGAGAAAACTAGCCGAGGTGCGGTTCGGTTGAGGGACGGAGGGAGGCGTTTGCCGAGATATATTTTTTTTTAACTTTTACGATGGTCCTTCCTCCACGCTCTCTCCGAGTCCGCTGCGGAAAACCAAATGATCACCCTAGAGGCCTATATCCAGGGTTAGCACCTTCGGTTGGATCGTGACCCTGAACCTTAACCGTGTGCTTCAAAACACGAAAACGTTTTTCCCCTTGGGTCGGATTTCGTTAATGGCGGGATCGATGATATTCACCATCCCACGAAATTTTCAGGTTTTTATGTCGACTGAAGAAGTGATTGGTGCTGGAACCGGTCCCTATATATTGGTGCCGAGGCACTGGAGCCTAGTTTTCATGCCCTTGGTACCAGCCTCTGAAAATATTTAGAGTCATTAAATAGCAGGGGTTGGACAAGTACCCAACCACTGGGAAACTAATCTAAGTGTCTTGTCAAGGGAACTGATTTCACTCCTACTTGGGATTACCCCGAAGTACCCTCTAGGTAAGCACCAGGCCCTGGATGAAAGCCGTGCACGGTATCCACGGTATTAGGGCATCCATCTCATATTTCATTTCTGGTACTTTTTGCAAATCTTTGATTCCCACAAAGGCGACATGAACAACAAAATTATTTTTTAAATGTATTAAGATCCAAGTTAAACTTCCGTTATTCAATTCTTTGTCATTTTATAGTGGGAAAGAGTCATGCTATTCACGGCAGCGGGCATCTCTTCTCTCGGTTTCTTGTTGACTAGGAAAATGACTACAGTTATGGATGCATGAAATTTCCCCAATCTCCCCATGCCCTCCAGGTAAAGAAAAATTTATTCCAATTGAAAAATTCTGTGAAGACGGCACATCATTGGGAAGATTTGACACCGCAGCTCCTCAACTATATAACAACCAACATTATCCCTACGTTATCGCGCTCGATTCAATGGAATCTCACTTTTGAATCGAAAAAAATACAAAGATATTTAGGTTCCACAGTATATTTAATTAGATTCTTGAATAAATTTCTCAATGCATTTTTGTGAAACCTACAAAGTTTGGTATTTTGTTTTCTCCGGCCAGAATTATGCCGAAGAGGTACTGTGGTAAAATTAGATACGATATCAATGTGTGTGTGCATAAGTGTTAATAGATGAAAATGAAATTCGGTCTAAAGTATATTTGCACTGAATGTTCCAAACTAATTCCAGACTAGCCAATGGATGTAAATGGAAGGAAGCAAAAAATAATCCTCTAATGCATTGAGAATATCATACTTTTATTTTAAAATATACCGCTCTCAAAAATTTAACGGAACTGCACTGCAATGGCAACTTCAAAATTTCTACCCGCGGACTAGAGGATGGATAAGAATCGCTTGAGTTTAATGCTGACAGCGAAGTAAAATGTTTTCCGGACTATACCGGCAGGCAAGATCACAAATAGAAATCTGATGAAATTACTCATCGTAAAAACGATACAATGAATCCTATTCCCTCTTACAATGCATAATCAAGACAGTAAAAAAAGATAGGTAAATAATTGTAATAAGGTACATGACATTCGATTCTAATTACACGCAAAGGGTAATGATGCATACTCGGGGTCCTTATTCAACAATAAAATTGCAAGTCACCCTAGGAGAATGAGGCAACACTTCATGCCACGCTCCCGTGCCGTGTTTTAGGGCACGTAGTGTGTAATTTTTAGACCTTTATTGAGGAAAAGAATGTAAGTCTTATCCGATAAAGTTCGTGAAAACGCCGAAACACACTCGAGATGCGTAGGGCTCGTTCGCTCGGAACGATGGCTCGCTCCGCGAGGAATATTCCATCCCAGCGTTTCCACGTGAAGTACGCACCTGCGGTCCTGAACCCCTGGCACGCGCATTTGAAACATTTCAATTACCGCTTTCACCCACGCGGAAATGCATGCGTTTCTCCTACTTTTTCATCGCGCGCGAAGGCACTCGAAAGCTCATCTGGACGTAAATAAAACGAGGAAATATTCTCGGCCGCCGCGATGGTTCACTCCTGTTACACGGTACCTATACGGGAACCGTATATTATCATCGACACACTAAACCACCCCGAAATTGCATCCGGAATATTAAACAACTACCAGGATTAACGGCGGGGCCGCCGCGAGTCGAAATAGTCGTAGTTCATTTAAGGGACTGATACCGGCTCACTCCGGACACTTAGCAGGGATTGGCCCCGGTAGCTAGGTACAGAGAAATACCTAGGTTCTATTGCCCTCCGTCCAATCCCTAGGTAACGGTGCCTGGGATTCGCACCATTGGCACATACTGGTGCAGGGCTACCGGTACATGGTTTTATTGTCCCAGCCACCAACCCCTGCTTCTCCGCCCCAAAGCGAAAATACCTTCGCGAGGCTCATCGGACCCTCGAAAATGCTTAACATCAAGCCAACCCCCTTTCTGAGGGCGGATTATGGATCATTCACCTGGAAGCGACCGAAGAAATGGCCATGCGGTGACGGCAGTGGTCACGGAGAAGTGATTTAAGCAAGGAGATCACACAGACGAGTGTTCCCGGTCTACAGATGGAATAAATACGCATTTTTCAAACCGAATGGTCTACTTTTCGACCAGAAAAATACTTATTCCTCCGAAAAATACACATTTTTGACGTATTCTTTCTTTTGAAGCATATGAACCCCCTGGTAAATAGAAAATACCTCATTTTTATGCAGTACTGCTGGGGTATTATGATGCGTCGTTCGACATTTTAAAAACATTCTATTCTCCGAACATTAAGTGATAACTAAAGAATAGTACGGAGTGCAATGCCAGAGAACGTATCAACAAAACAAGGCATGGAGAAAATCGCAAATTATAAGAAGCCGGTCTTCCAGATCTTCCGCGTATTCTTTTTAAAATCCCCGTTTCATGTGTCGTTAAACTGAAAGTTAACCACTAGTTATGGCCAGAAATCAATTTTTTTAAATCAATCAGTTTACTCCAAACCGACCATTACAGTGCTATTTAACTTAAAGGCGGAGTTACTTCGGTTAGCATGTTTATGTTTCCTAACGAAAAGAATGAATTGCGTATAAAATCGGATATCTCGGTAACCACCACGCTAACTAACGATTGCATTTAACGAGAAATTATAAACACGGGCCTAAGTGTACGCACTTCCCACGCTTTTCCCAAACCGAAACTTAATAAGATGAAAAAAATACGTTATACATTGATTCAATACCATGACTTTCGTGTATATTTGAAAAATACGTAGAGCCCAAGGTGAAGATACCGTAGGTTTCAATCGTACAATACACGTACACGTTTAAACGTATGACTCAAAAATATTCTCCATCACCAGCCTCAGCGGTTCAATCAAGCGGCTCATCGAACCCGCGGTAGGAAATAATATTCCACGAGCGACTGATTCCAATCCATTACTCTTTTTAACCAACCGCTAGAAATTGAAACAAAAGGAGTTCTTGTAGCCAAAAACCAGTTAATTCCAAAAACATTTGGTAGAATATTCACAGACACAGATAATCACAGGTTCAAATCCCTCATCGTGTGTTTTATGTCAGTTTCTTCCACAGACTATTTTTTTCTTGATCGAACGATAATGTCATTTCTGCAACATACTAATGTCCAATAAAGCATACTTAAAATACTAAAAAATATTGAAAGCGTACTGTGGCTGTCTCAATTTTTTCCTACGTGATATGTTTCAAATAGGTACGAGAGATATTAATGTGTACCAAAATTATGGCATAGTGTACCTACGCAGCGGCGGCGGTAATTAAAGCGAAACAAGTTAAGCAATAAAAAAAGGAAATAAAATTCGCTAAAATTTAACGATCAACAGGAATACATTTCAAATTATTTTAAGCTTTTAAATAGAAAGTGTTTAAATTTTGTTACTAGTAGAAATAATCAAAAAGAACCGAAAATTCAGTTGAATTAGTTAGAGGTAGTTTCCGACATTTGTGAAAATGAATATTTTTCGAGTTAGGTAAAAACTTGAGTCATCGGTTTTTTTAAGTTACAGAACAAACTTGGCTAGTAAAATGTGAAGAACACAAATGGATTTCAAATTTAATTCGAGTTGCCGAAAATTCGACAAAGGGCAGTTCGAATTATGGAAGTTAAATTGCACAAGGCGGGTCGTAGGCCACCGATGCCGGTGCAGAAAAAAGAAAAGAAAGCTAACACCCGGTAAATTATCCCAATTAGCTCAAAAAAATACATTATCCCCGTAAAATTATCCCGGTCAGCTCAACACACTACAAGGTATCGAAGGAAGACAAGGAGATGTTAAGGGGAATTGGCTGCCGGACAGATTGATTTAAGGATTCCTTCTTCTCTCGCTCAGTTCATCTCCTCAACAAATGTAAATATCACGCACAACAATTCGAACCACCAATTAGTGAAAATGACACGACCCTGGCCGGTGACATTATCCCCGTAAAATTATCCCGGTCAGCTCAACACAATACAAGGTACGTCAAACGGGTTCGATCCCCAGTCAGGGTACATCCCCAGCCTCTCGTCCTCTAGGCGGCTTGCAAGGTAAGAAAGAAGTAGATAGGTCGGGATAAAGCAAAACCCATTTAAGTCACAAAGGGGCGAGAAATAAATCAAACAAGCTAGGGGGAAGGAGTTCCTTCCTTTGGTCCCCCATTAAGTTTACCTGCCTAATGGATATGAAACGAAGTACATCGCAAGTTTGGGATTCACTGAGAAAGAAAAGAGGCTTGGATTTGACCCCAGGACCACACGTCTGACAGCTGAGGCAACCCATTCGTCTAATGAGACACGAGTAATAAAATTTCACATTCGAGGGGCAGAAACCGGAGAAATGATCACGAATTATGTTTCTCCGTCCGTAGTCAGATCAATGACACTGCACTCTGATGAATAAAGAAGCCAAAATTAAAGTAATAATAATACAGAAACAAAGTTAATTCTGGGGGTGAGTAAAAGTGAAGGGATGCATTATGATGCGCGATGATCGCGTATCTACTCTCTGCATCAATATTCACTCAAGTACCTCTTATGTTGTGAACTCTTGGACCATTTTGTGGCAGTACACAGACAGTATGCTTCCAAAAAATAAAGAAGCAGAAAATGTACGAGCAGGAGGTCACGCCTTCCGAGCAAGAGACGCACGGGAAAGACAATTCTTTTACTAGCAGATAGCATTATCTCAAATGTCGGAAAAACACCAGAGCGGGAACATTCTGATACTGAAGATATCCCACCGACAGAAATAAATTAATGTACCCCAAAGGCAAAAAATGGCTACTTACAGCCGAAAGTCAAAGTATGACGGAGGAAAAAGGAATTGTTTCATAATTTCATTCCATAATGGGGTGAGTTTCAGTCAGACTTGTAAATATCATCAAAAGAATAAATGCCATTTTAACAGAAGTTGTCAATCGAAACAAGCACCTTTTTGCTTCCTAGGATATGAGGTGCAATTTACAAAAGAAAGACGATCACTCGAGGAAAGATGATTACTGTGACGTGATTTATGTCCCTAGAATTATGTTTTGGAAAATACATCCGAGTTATTTGAAACCTTATGCCCTACACACCTTTTTTTCGTTCCTTACACCAACATCGTGTTTTTAAGACTAGGTTTAAAAAAATTCGGAATCCACGCAATTCCCTGAAACCTGTCCTGTATTAATAAATATAACGTGAATGGAATTCACAATTTCAATCCTACTCTCAAGAACATTTCTTGGTGAAGGCACTCATCATTCTTCCAGAAAAAGGCTGATTTCAAGTATCAATGATTTCCTAATTTTTGTGTAACAGTAAAAAATTAAAGGAGAGAAACCACAAAACTTATATTAGAAGCGGGTCCCTTTTCTGATTATGTTAAAAATGCATCACAAACCCGAGTCGTAACATAGCAAGGAGATCAGGGAAATAGGATCAGAGAGATAAACTGTAGAACGGACAGGTTTAAAATTTCATTCTCCCGCGAACGATAAGGGATCAGAAAAATTGCCAAAGATAGCGAGCGCTTAGGACACAATATTTTACACAAAGCAAGTACCCACTCCACCATTTTATCTTCTTTAATAGTAACTCTTATTAGTAGATCGTCTCTGATGCGTCGACTAGTATTTTATAATTAGGCATTGCAGTGCATGTAGAGCCATGGAAGAAAAAACTATCACTTGAAAATCAGTATAATTTTGACTATTCATGCCTGGTGTGAAATCACTCCCTGACAAACACCTTAGTGGTGGTTGCAGGGTAACATGCATGTGTAGATCCAGTGTGTATACGGCGTAAATTCGCGGAAAAATATGATCGAATCATGTCACAGAGGTGTTCGATTGCAGCAATAAAATGTAAATGTACATGGTACACTAGAGTGCATGGTAGTGGGAGATATCACAGCAGGCACGCAGTCAAAATGACACGAAACGCGAATGTTTTCAAGAGATTATCAAATAAAATTGATGGAATTAAATCTTACCCCTTCTTGGGACATTAAATTATTTTGCTGGAATATGTTCTTATTAACTTAAAAAGTTTAAATAAGGGTATTTTCAAATGGAAAAAACGGTAACAAATCACCATTTTAATATTATTTATGATGGCCACACACTCGGAGCAGTAGGTATGGGGGAAAAGACAAGTTTTCCTTTTACAACGGATACAATCGCTCATGGGGCCGGTACGTAATCCCCATGCTTTTAAATATTTTCATATAAATATATTGCACCGAGAATTAATTGAGAGCAATGAATGCCCAAATTTTGCGACACAAAACGCAGAAGAGGCAGAGGAAAGTCGGAGAGGAGAGCAGCTGTGATGGAAGTAATACGCTCAACACACAGGAATCCTAATGAGATCCCACGTCGAGAGACATAAGAGCTTTTCTGTCGCGAATTAGCAGTGCTAGGTAATCGAAAAAAAAAGACGATGGAGGTAAGAGAAGTATCTCACTTACAGAGTATGCGTAGTGAAGCTGGCGTACTAGCCAGTGATAACCCAGTGCTGGTGTTGGTTGCAATGCATTTGAACTCTCCAGCATCCCGAACTGGATCAACACGTCGAATGATGAGGTGGGATCCACGCTGAAATCGACGTGTAGTGTTGGGAACTTGTTGGCCATCCAATTGCCAAGTATATGCAATACCATCCTTATGAGAAGCCCTGCATCTCAATTCAGTCGATTCCCCGGCCAACACTGTAGCCCTTGCCTCCGGACTTTCGGAAAAGTAAAATGCATCGCCTATCTCCTCTGATTTTCCTTTAATAACACTTACGCTGAGAAAACAGAACACCACTGTAAAGAAGAAAAACAGAAAAATAAAATTCAATAAGACGAACTGCAGTGTATCTGTCTCAATACATTCTGAGCAATCAACCACATTTTGTCATCATTAAAATATATTTTAGCGATACTCCTTCAAAGATATTTTTCCGGTTTATCCACAAGAACATTAATCACATGAATATTGGAATATGACCGGGTGCAGAGTGAAACACGAAAAACGTCAAATACGTACAAATATTTAGTAAATAGATGCATTTTCCGAAACCATACACGAGTCCGATAAGAAATATGCAACGATGAAAAATATCAAAAGAGATTTGAAGCCCCTCCAATTCTACATTATTTCTAATCACACTCAGCATAATTTTTTCTTATTAAAAAAACAATTTGAGCTAAAACAGAATACCCTACTTAGGCACTTATTTAAATAGAGAGCACAAATTTTATGGCCAATGGTCACTATGAACTAGTCGGACAAAAAGTTCCATAATACCACTCTCACCCACCCCTAGCACCAGGGTGTAAACACACAGACAACTTGAGAAACTCAGGTGATTATGACAGCTGTAAACGTAAACAAAATAACAACCGACCATAAGAGAACACACATATGACCAAGTTTAATATATCACATATCAACAGGGTTATTAAATTACTTAATTCCACGAAAAGGTAATCACACCGTCTGAGTCATCGAAATCTACCATTAACACACATCGGCTTTATTACCGCCCATGCATAGACAATCGATAAAAACTGTAGAAGGACTTGAATAATGATAGGAAGGAAACTATATTATAATAAAACATTTGCATGTTCATTTAAAATTTTTCAAGAACCAATGCATGCACAATATGGGAAAAATTAACTATTCACCACCGTAAACATTAATGTCTCGCCGAGCCTGATAACTATTCTCAGCCGAAAACAAAATACGAAGAACTTGAATGAAAAGTTCATTGAAAAAGACTTCTTCAAAGAGAAGGAAGCATTATCTCACCAATAATGACCGATGTGAAAACGTTTTTGGTCCAAATATGAGCCATCGCCTCAGGCAAGCCTATTTACTTATGAACTTGTCATATTACAGTCAACCTGCTGGAGCGAATTCGTACAACTGAATCACAACTAAACTGCCTCTCGGATGCCAATTTGTCTAGTTCAGTCGGTTCTCTCTGAGGGCAGCACTAACTAACCTCCTATGGGAAGTCTGGGACAATGAACTTTCAAGCCCGGCATTTTTGAAAAAGAGAACAAGCTATTTATTCAAACTTATCCATTCTAATTCGGAAGCTATAGTCAAGCGTATTCAAAAATGAAATTTGAAACATTTTTATTTTCGTAAATCCTTCATTTTTATCATTTACATATTATTATAGTTCCACTATATTTTTTAGAGAAATCTCTCACCATATGTCTTAAAATGGTTAATATTTGTATTTTAGATTTTAAATTGGAATAAAATATACATATAAAGATATAATTTATTAAATAAAAAGCTAAAAAGTATATATTGGTAATATTGGTACTCTGGAAATTTGTATTTTTCGACTACAGCGCCTCTAGTTAGGAACTAACTTTTAGTTACTCATCTGTAAGCCTGAAGCGGGAGAACCGGGATAACGCATTTTGTGTACAAATCAAATATTTAGAAAGTAATGCGGTCAAGAGTTGTTGCACTTGTGGATATGGACTGTTTCTATGTGCAAGTAGAAGAAAGGATAAATCCTGAGTTTAAAGGCAAGCCAGCCGCTGTTGTTCAGTATAATACTTGGAAAGGAGGAGGGTAATATTTCAGTTTCACATAAGCATTCATTACTATGTAGAATTGAAGAAGCCCACTCATTTATGTCTCATGTTTATGTGGTTAGTATAATTGCAGTGAATTATGAAGCTCGTGATAGGGGTGTTACCAGATTCATGAGAGGGGATGAGGCAAAAGAGAAATGTCCCGATATTATTCTTATACGAGTCAATGAAGTACGGGGAAAGGCCGACTTAACGAAGTACGTATCAACTTGAAATTCAAAGAGGTATGCATGAGGAATAAAGATTTAATGTTTTGTGTATCCTTCAGGTATAGAGATGCGGGTAATGAAGTTTTGGAAGTTATGTGTAAGTTCAGTAACTGTGTTCAACGAGCTAGTGTCGACGAAGCGTATCTTGACCTTTCGGAAGAAGTTGACAAAAGACTTGCTGCAGAGAAATATCCCGGTGATCTGTTGGCTTCCATTTCTTTACCGCACACTTTCGTGGTTGGGTTTGCAGAGGACGGTTGCAATGACGAAGGTAAAGGCTTTAGAAATTTTACTCAATTTATAATCCTGATTAAGTCGGTTTAATGCTCAGCGGTATTGATTTATATTTTCTCAGATTTGGTTTTTTGGTCGACCTTAATGTTTTATTCTATATGGCGTGGTAATAATCTTGGGAAAACAATACTAATAGCTTTTCTCCTCACCATTGGCTTTTCAGCTTCTGATAATTGCATTAATTCTTCATGTAGTCCAAAATTTTAGATATCTTATTCATCTAACATTGTACCTCCTATCATATTCTTCATTAGGCCACACTATCTCATTAATACCACATTTAACTATCTTCTCCTCTTTTGAATATTTGCCTCTTTCAGCCCTTTCCCCATTAACATCTTGGTATCATTTCTTCATCATTCTCTCCAAAACCCCAGGCTATGCTTGCTTTCATTACAAACAGTTGAAATTCTCATTTCTTAAAGTGATTTTTCTGTCAGCTTGAATTTGTTTCCAGCTACTATTCAATACGACACATATTTCTTGGGAATCTCTCTATGGATCAATGAAGCCAAAATATAAATATTGTCAATGAGGAACTAACTTAAATGTTCCTAATACCTCACATTATCAAAATTTGAGAGTTTTAAGAGTAGGCTGAGGGTATTCCTTGGGAAT
>LYUA01000188.1:400594-411863 GCA_002093875.1 Calopteryx splendens | reverse complement strand
TATATATATATATATATATATATGTTGATGCTTGTCCTCACTTTTGCTTGATGATGATGTAGTACATTGAAACCTGGGTCAGAAAAAACCCAATAAGTTGTGGAAAAGTGCTATTTATCTTTCATTTCATCTAGGTACTACCTCATTAACAAGAATTTCCTTCTTGTTCATTTGGAAGGATTCTTAAGTCCCGTCAAAATTTAACTGAAGTCAAGGAGAACAACTCCCAAGGGGTCTGCGAAGGCTCCCTGACAGGTTTAATGTAGTCTAACCTTTCTATTTCACATTTCATGCTGTTCCCTAACTTATGGTCATAAATTATCTTTCTGTTAGTATGGCATCAAAACATCCTCAAGTCTCATCTTTGTTATTTTTGTCTTTCCTTGATTTTTTATGCAACTTTTTCTCTTAAATAGCTCTCCAGTACTATAACCTCCAGTTGTCCTGTGTACAATTTGGACGTGTACAATGACATTCACATGGGATTGTCAATTTTCCTGATACATAAAACTAACACCCAAGTACTTCTTTCCAATGTGTGGCAAATGAGTAACAACTATGATAGGATATGCAATAAAGATGACGATCAGATCTGAGAAATGGAAACTGATGTCAATATAGTTACCCTTATTTCAATCATTCCAAAATTAATTGATATAATGAAAAAATTTGCAGTATACCTAATTGGTCTATTATTTTCCAATTTGTATATCCCATCTTGTTTTTGTCTAAATGGCTAATTAAGCTCCACAGCTAGTCAATTGACATTTTTCCAGTTTCATAAATGTCACAATTTATATAATCGGATACAGCAAATTATAGAAATTCTAAGAGATTTCATCAACTTCTGAAGCTTTATCTTCCTCATCACAGCACCATTAAATCCTAATGTAAATAATAAGAGGGTCCCTGTTTCTATCTTTAACCAATATTTTCATCTTATAGTCTCTTGTTCATGTTCTCATAATCCTTCCCTTTCTAAAATATATAAAAGCTATGCTTCCTTGGTAGGTTTCACTTTTCGTATATCATAATCCATAGCAAGCTTGTTTACACCACAACCATTTTCTTTGGTTTAAAAATCTCCTAGCCAAAGAGATATTTTCACTATACTGCAGACAGCTCTTCCTCCCTCAATAGAACCCTACACTTAAATTTTCAAAACCTAAATCTATGATAAATAATTATCAGAATTGGGGGTTTTCAATTTTTTAAAAGGACACTATGTATCTTGTACATTACTTAATAAACAACAGTAAACAAGTGGTGAATTGCTTCTCCATGAATTAATATTGTGATGGCTTCTTTGACCTTGCATAGTAGTACTTCAGCCATAAAAGCAATTTATATACCTGCAGTAAAATTATTGCTGTGGAGTTAACAGCTGTGGTCTCAAACTTCAATGCTAGGAAGACAGGCTGCTGTTTCTTCCTCCATGCTTAAGTGGACTGTTGGTTTATTGGATGGTATAAATTGTGCAACTAGTGACTGCACCATTGCAGGAGTTAATGCCAAGTATAAAAAAGAGCTGATAATAATATAATCCGAAGGTGATCCCCATGCCCTCAAATTTTAGTCTACTTATTGCCCATGGGTGTCTTATAAGCTCCCTTCTTCACAGCTAACATCTAATTTTAGAAGTTGGGTCATTACCTACAACCTATTGAGTGCACTCAGCATCTATAGTTATAACCTTAGTTCAGTAATAGGTTAATACACTTCAGAAACCTTTTACTTGAAAACAAGCTGAAGGCACAACTCTCCCCAATGAAGAATCTCTAGCTACCTTACACAGTGACAATGCAAATTTATTCTCAAAAGTTTTATTCTTTTCTCAACCATTTGTATTGAATACAATATGCAACATTTACCAACCTAAACATTCGACAAAATAAGCATAAAAAATATTTTTTTAAGACATGGAATTTTATTTCTTTATGGCTAACATGGCTATTATATTTTTAAACAATTTAACCACACATCTGGAGGCAAAAATGTTGAACCTCTGAATATTAAAAAAAATATATATATATATATCCATTAAAAAATTAAAAGCAATGAAGCAGAGCAATCCATAGCAGTCTGGAATGGACAAATGTAGTTCAGGCATTTGTTCTATTTACAGTTGGCGAAAAATCACAATGACATCTGTATGTCCCCATTTATGAAATAGGCCGTCAGGGAGAGAATTTGACAAAACATTGTATGCATGGAAAGTATAAATATTGCAGTCAAATACATCTAAAAACTTAAATACAACTGGAGAAAAAAGTTTGTCAAATAAAATTTATAGGTGGATGGTACAACAAGTATGACAGTCATTTTTTCTGCTTATATGAGACATCTAGCAATAATTTAAATCATTCTTTCTTTAATGGAAGACATGATTAATCCATATCTTTTGACATTTAAACACATCCATCCTTAGATTTTTTCATTTTTTGTTAACTTAAGCACAGTAGTGACACACACAAACATTTAAAACACAATATTTCACTGAGCATATATAATTAAAATGATATAAGTTGATTGAAGGATATGGGACCATGTAAAAGGTCAGATTGACACCTAGTTGTGAGATTAAAACAGATAAATGCTGCCCAGCATTCCTTGGTTGATCTTGCTTTTATAATGTGTATTATGTAACTTTTAAAATGATAAACAGACAATTCCATCCTACTTCTACAAAATACTGAGCAGGCGGAATCAATGTTTCAAACTGGGTGGACAAAACCTGCTTCCTGGGTGAAGAGACACCAAACAGTTCTGCTCCCACCAACCACAAAGAAAGCATGTCAACGGAGACAAATAGGAGATCCTTCTAGCAAAAAATGCATACAAACCTCTTGAGACATTGTACAAGACTTCAGTTGGACCCTGTGTTATCATAAAACTTTAACATCTCTTGAATTAAAACATTTTTCTCTACATTTTGATCCCTCCAACCACTAAACAATATATTTGAATATATGTGTGTATATGTATTTTTTTAGTCAACAGCCTTCTTCTCCACATTGGTCCCCTGTCTGCCATCATTTTGTTGAGTGATTGGATTACAGGGAGGAGTCATAGCCATTCATTCTTCTGCTCATCCTCCTCCCGACCCACTTCAGCCCTTTACTTGGTGTTGACAAGGTTGAGGAACTCCTCACGAGTCTTGGGGTCATCCCGGAACACACCCAGCATGGTGCTCGTCACAGTCTTGCTGTTTATTTTCTGAACACCTCTCATTACCATGCACATGTGCCTGTTCAAAGGGTTATAAAGTAATAACACATGATAAATGATGAATGAATTAATGCTGCCTTTACTCAGTTATTAAAGAAAAATATCCAACAATCTTGACTGCTTTCTTTCAAGATCCAGAGAGACATTGTTTGTTCCACCATCAAGAAACATTTTTTATCTAAACATCTGTATGTATATTAAACATTATAAGTTTCAATAATTACATGAATTTTAAATTAAATGATTCTATTAAGCTTAAATTAGTTTTGTGGTAAAAATCTTTCAGAATTTCTTTATTACACAAAAAATATGGAATATATAAAATCATTGCCAGGCCATTGCCATATTAATTGCACCATGATTTTTCTCTCATTGCTTTAATTTTGCTGCTTTGCAGTTAAGTTTTAATCATAAGACTACTGCATGAATTCATCAGTAAAATGAGAGCAACATAATAATGTCACCATAAGTTACCAGCAATCAATACATATAAACATTAAATACCGCTCACTGACGTATCACAATACCTCCCAAACCCATGGGTTTTAAACATTTGCCCAAGTGTCACACTTAAGACATGGACAGTCAATCGGGAATCTTTAAAATGGAAAATTAGGTTCCCTTCACTGATTTTGAACTTTACATTATCTTTTGTTCATGGGGAATGATGAATTTTACAAAAATATTTAATTCTGCCAAGAATTTCGTTCATTCAAGAATTTTGCTCACAGTGTAAAATTTCTTCGTTTTTCTAGCAATACCATTCTCTATTTATTAATTTTTATCATCCTTAAAGTTGATACAAGGAAAATTCATTCCATGGTGAGCCTTATAGAAAGAATGCCCAAATACCAGGATGTGTGTGTATAAATCAAGTTTTATAATATAGGTTCTTTCCCTTATGGCTTTTATAGAGTATCAGTGGAAAGCTGTCTTTTACCAATGGCATTAAAAGTTACTATTTGGCTTTATGTTGGTATTTGCCTTTGTTTTATTGTCACATTAAAATTTTGAAAATATTCTGCATATTGATGTAGAATAGAACCCAATTCATTAATTGGAAAGGGATCGATGTAATTGCTGAAAATATGGTTTTGGTTAACGAACCTATACTTTTGTAAATTGATATATCGCATATCTTTTACAGATTTGGTGCATTGTTGATTTTTTATTTTCAATGATTTGCTTGTTTTGTTTGAGAATCAATTCTCATCTTGGAGTGGAGATTAGTTATTTGTTGTTGTTTAAATATTATTGTCCGAGTAAATGGTTCATTTTTTAATTGTTTTACTGGAGTCAAGGTTGACTGACTAGTATATGATGGTTGTGCTAAAATTCAATTAACTGCTTCCATAACAAAGTGGACAGGATTTTAAAATGCCTGGATTGAAGAGTAAGTTTTTAGATCATTTTATTTAAATATGAATCCCTTTAGTATAATGGCTTTGAAGCTACCTATTATTTTTTGGGGTCAATTTTTTATAATAATGCTGCTATTCAACAATTCTGCAGAAGTTGCTCTCCTCTCTTCTCCTGCAAGTTATTAGTTACAAAAGGAGCGGGAAAAATGGAGATAGAAAGAGTTAATGAAGTGTAGGTTTGTCCAATTATTTCTTCTAACCATATGCCAAAGACGAAAGACAAAAAAGACTTGAACAAAAGCACTGAAGGGAGTGTTTAAAAGAAATCTCACAAGGAAATTGTATTTCTGGCCTAACTGCCCAAACAAGCCTAGAACAGCATTTTCAATCATCCCATCCTAATTATATATATGTTATCAATAATTTTGTAAATACTGAGTAAAGAGAGAGAATTATTAGTTCTTGTAAATAAATGTACAAAACATTTTGTAAAAATGTAAATATAATATTCTTGTAAATATTTTTAGGCTATAACTATTTTCAGGATATATTTAAAATTTAACTGCCATTGTTTTTGTTAATATTTACTGTATACAGCAAAAAAAATGTGATTCTAATAATTGTTAAATGTAGCATTAATTAAAAAAATTAAAATTTCAGTAACAGGGGTTAGGTGCCTAAAAATCACGACCATTTAAAGGATTAAGATGTAGAGATGTAAGCTCCTTTTACTCTGAGAAGACTGAGAGAAATAGATGCTTCCTTTTAAAAGCATGGGTAACAAGGTATAAATAACCATGCTCACAACGTACAGAGAAACTATTTTGATCATGTGGAGAGATGAAACCACAATTTCAAGGCAATACAATATAAATCCCACACTACATTAATCTATAACCCATATAATATTATCCTTAAACTTATACCGTGAAATTTTATGCATAGATTTAATCTTAATTTTTGGAGAATCAATACATATTTAAATAGGTGATAATCCACAATGTTCCACAAATATTTTCCCCAACCAAGGTTTCCAGGTTTGTACCTTCGGAATGAGGCTCTACTGTTGGAACCGCACCCAGGAAAAATATTTTGATGAACAATGCATCAATTTCTATCCAGAAAGGTTGTTGAGGAAGCATATCAGGAGTTTGGGTTATTCCTAGGAGATCGTGTTATGTTTAAATCTAGGCTGACTGTGCTCTTCGGTCACAAAAGGATAGGGCATGGTCGCAAACATTTATTGATCTTTGGTGAATGAACAGAAAATAAGGATTTTCAGAGTGAAAGTTATGTCCACATCTTAGCCCGTCCCGCGGATATAATTGAAATCATTCACATGTTCCCCCATTCACGTCCTCGAGTGAGACTAACGAAGCTTGAAATACAAGCTGCCCATGCTTGCATAAGTATTGCCCATGCACAAGTATTGAATTGTAGACAAAAATCGAGAAGTTCTCTGATTGGTACACAAAAAATATACCCTGAATGGCTTATAGTGAATGACAAAAATTTCTGTAGTAATATAGTCTTTTAAAATCTGCCCCCAAGTTAATAAATGCCGACGAGAAGGAAGATTTCTTTGCCTACCCTATCGCACTTCTTATCTCTTTTATATTTTCCGAGCATCTAGCTCCAGTTCTGACCCTAACTTGAACTCCGTTGAGTGTCTGAGATTACAGAGGGAAAGCTTCACCCGAGTTGCGTCGAGGGAGAAGTGGGTCAATGGTCCCACCCTTCGTACCGATTCCCCGTCTAAATAACTATATCCGACAGCTCAATTACAGCAAAACACACAAGAGCCAACGCAGTCTTTCGAAATAACACGTTCACCCTGAATTTCACGAAGGCAACCTCTTGATTTTTCTTTCCGATCGATTACCCGTTAATTACGGACATAAATTGCCACTTAGCAGGATAGAAGATCTTATCGCGACGGCAGGCTAGAGCGAGGGATCTCACGAGTAGGAAAACATTGCGGACGGAACGGGCAAGGATGACTTTGAACAGGTGGAAAGGTTTCAACGCGAAATCAAGATGCTACATAGGATCCAGCAAACTGCTTATTGATGAAATCAGTTGATAATGGTGGACTATAAATCTCATTTCCCGTTAAATAAGCTGTTTACGATCATCGTACCTGTCAGTGGCATGATATAGCGAACCTCACCAAAGTCATTTCCATTTTTCAAATTTTGGTGCTTAAGATACATTATTTAAAAACAAGAATATTTATTATGATTTAGAATTCCCTACTATAATTACTCACTGAGGAAATATTTTCGGTCACAACAACTCGTGCTATTTAAATTAGGCTTTTTCCTCTGGAGAAATGTGCAGGGTTGAGCCACTGCTTCGCCTTTTGTCATGGCAGGTTTGTTGCGCGTATGCCTATTTGAAGTGGGCATTTGAGGCATTTTAGGAATAATTATAACAAAATTCCAACTAACTAATGCATCAGAAACATTTGCTTCACAAAGAAATGAAAGTTTACAGAAAGTAGTTCGATGTGAATGGGTGCTTGATCACACTGAAATTAAGAGACACCTGCTGTCATTGTGAGAGAATACCGTAGTATTACGTTCGAGAAAACTATCAGAAATATTGAAAATTTTATTAGGTGTCACCCACGCGTTAGTAAAAAAATGCACATCACGACGTTTGCGTCCAGGTTTGTTCGCAGTTGATTTTACAAGAAGATGAGTTTCTTTCGAATGTCATTACTATAGATGAAACTTGATACAACATTTTGATCCTGAGAGCAAAGTTGTGTGAAATTCCGGGATCACAAAAAAAGCCAAAGTGGTAGCTTCTGTTGGTAGAGTAATGATATCATTTTCCGTTATTCAGGGACTGGCGTATCAGCATGTTGTACCAGCACACACACACCTTTGATGGATCATAATATAAGGATGTACTGAACATTCTCCAACGCCATAAATCGCATAAGTCCACATTTCCAAGCAACAGGCTGGATACCACGGTAATATACCACCACGATAATACACGGCCGCACATCGCAAATGCTGTTGCCGAGTATCTTGCGAAAAGCGACGGTGTTCCCCATCCGCCCTATAGCCAGACATGTGACTTTTTCCTGCTCCCCAATGTGAATAACCACCTTCGTGGAAAGAGTTTTTCAACATCAGAAGCAGTGGTCCACTAAAGTGATTCTGAAGGACCTATCAAAAATGGCATCCAGCAAGCCTTTGAAGACTAGAAAAGAGTTGTCTTCATTGCATGCAATGGAGACTACTTTGGGAAAGACCGTCAACATTTGGAGGAGTAAAGTTATGGTGTTAAAAATAACTCCGGGAATTTTCATTGCACAGCCCTCTTATACAGATTTTTTTCTCTATACTCTCAATTGATAGAAGTTTGTTATTTCCGTGTTATTTACAGGTATTTCCTCACCGTCTTCTTCCATTTTTAAGTCTGCGTTTTTTCAAGTGATTTGCAAGTAACTGTCTATCGCAGTCAATATTGTAAATCAAAAACAGACTAAGTATAAAGCCTCTCATTCGCACAAACCATTGTTTTGTCCAATAGATGTAACCGCGTCGAAAACAGTTCGCTGTGTTTGATATACTTTAACTATCGCAATATGTGTTACGTGAATATTTTAAAGGCATGCCGTTCATCACTTAAACTCGAAGTCAGAAAAGAGAGACACCATCGACTTTTAGTGAAGACTCCATTGCTAACTTTAGGCATTGAAGAAAAACTCAAGACCTCAACTGCTTTGCCTAGGGAGGTACCTCCGTATAATAAGGATCTCTAGGTTATTTGGAAGTAATTTGAAAGTGTGCAACAGACGGAGGACACTTAATGTGTCTATGCTACAAAATCCTAGGGAGTTCTAAAATATTCTAGTCCGTTTCTAACAACTCTCTAATGCATGTCATTTAGATCCGTCCACAACCTGGTCTTCTACTCCGAATGAAGATGGGGTAAAAAATCCACAAATAAATTTCTACACGATACACGTCAATTTTAGTGGCCAAATTTCCAGCACTTAAGAGAGCCTAAGGGGGTAAAATTTCAAAAATCGATAGCTACGGTAATATCCAAAATTATTATATAACCACTGGCATAGCTGACATTCATCGGTTCTGATATGAGATTTCCAAGCGTTAATGATATCGGAAAATGGGTACAAAAGACCCAAATCGTAATTGTTCGCAAAATTTTATTTTCCCCCTACCTTCATGCCAAATTTCATACCCGTACATAAACGGGAAAACGAACGTCTGGATTATGAGGAGAGGGCGTCACCCTGCCTCCGGCTATTGTGGTTTGTGTAATTAATAGTCAGTTGATCGACAGGCGATGTACAGCAGATGACATCAAATGACATGACAGCAGATGCACTCAACGGGAAACTCATTGCTCACTCAAACGAGGATCAGTTTAAATTCAATGCCCCCGGTGTTACTCCGTGGAGTCAACTCTCACGAATTGAAGCACAAACGCTTGATTATCCCACACAATTTTCATTATTCCTAACCCAGGTTTCGAGGTAGAAAGAGAATGGAGTATTTCGTCGAGACTCGGGTCGTAAATAATACTAACCTTGTGTGGAATAGACGAAAGTGTTTATTTTTGACAGAGTAGCTCTTTTATGTAATGGATAAACCTGTTCGGATGAAATTTTAAGTTATTTTCCACATATCTTTCCATTGCTTTTCTAATAATTGGGTAGTTAAAATTTTGTTTCATTAATGACGCAGTTGTTATAGGTAATTGATAAACCGGTTCGGATGACATTAAAGTAATTTTCCAGAAACCTCTTCCTCGCCACTGCTATTCTAATTATTCGAATTCGGTCGTTAAGGCAGCGGGTCCCAACATTCGGACTGCTTAGTTGTCTTCAGGAAGTTCAGACTTTTCTTCCTCCTCGGCATCAGTAAAACAGTTGGGTCATCTGAGAACAGTGTGCGGACATGATTATCCCAAATCCAGTTGAAATCGTGAAATTTTTATTGCCCTGTCATTAAAACATTACAAATTATAACCAAGGAGGCTCTCGGAGAGTTTCATTGCGATTAAGATGCGCGATTGCCTTTTGGGGATTGGGATAACACTTCCATCCCTGTGTCAATGGGACTTCATGGGACATGGGACTTCAACTTCTAAATTTTTAATTTTTTTCTCTTTAAATTTTATAACCAGTTGATCTAATTCCCTGAAACAGGAAAAATGATTTCCGATTACGAGGGGGAAAAGTAGTAATTTGGTGGAAGAAGAATTGAATGGAGTGCTTCCGAGGAGATGTTATAACTCGTGAGAATGATAGTACAATATACAGTTGTACAGGAATTTTGCTGACTCTCAGTAGAGCTATTAAAGACTTGGAATCAATCATGCAGGAGAATCTGCATCAATGTTGTCTTTAGTGACTAATAGGACATTTGCGCGAGAAAGGAGGAATCCCACAGCTCTTTTTATCCCACACAACTTTTAGTTCTCTAATGTATTCTACTTAAATTATTTAATGTTCTAATTGAACCTGTATATCTCTAAGAAAAATTATCATCCTAGTGAATCACTTCTGGCGTTCCGTCTTCAATCAATCCTGAATACCGGAAATTTACCGGTTATTTATTCAGCACTGTGAGTGGGTAACGAACTGGTGATACCTTTGCATTTGAGCCAATTTGCACATTCTTGAACGATGGGAAAATACAAACTTTAAAGAAGCATGAAGGTAAACTTCAAGGCAAATAACATTGAAGAGCTTTTGACTAATGTAACCTAAGGTACACCACGTTATTAAACCATGGTTTGTTTGCAAACATTTGTGAGGAATTGTCTCCGCGAAATAGTAGGTAGGTGGTCTTTGAAATAAATTTATGCATCGAAAATTCTTCTTAAAAATATGGACTCCTTTTTCCAAGCAACATTATCTTCTTCAAAGGCTAATGGTCTACTCCCTCCATGACGTGTTCATCTCCTCCCTCTCACAACCAACATATTATCCCTTCTTTTACCGTCTACATCCCGCTCCCTCTTATCATCTTCTCCATCCGCTTTTTCTAATTACCCTAATAGATAAATATAAATTGTAAAGATTTAATTCTGACACTGCGGTAAAAATTCAAGCCCGTCGAGACCATAACGAGAGGTTCTGAGCGAGTGACTGCCAGACAGACCGATTAACCTCCCCGTACAACGCATCATTACAATAGCTTAAAACATTGGAGTACGGCAAATTCCGCGAACTTCCAGGAAGTAAAATTACCAAATACTAAAAACCACAAATTAAACTGATGGCTGATGACCCAAGACCTCCTTTCACACACCCCTGTGGCAGGTAGCACGGAAGATTTCAGAGTTTTCTTCGGTGTAGGCAGAGTTCGCGAGGTTCTTCCCCGGGGGTTATATGCAATCCAGCGTACTCCGCAGATGGCCGGTCCCCACCCGTAAGGGGCTTCTCTTGTGCTACGAAACGAGTTTTTTTTGCCTTTTTATTATCTCTTCCTCCTCAGGTAAAGCTGATCACGGATTTTCTATCCTACCCTAGAATTACGCTATACTTACGCGGTAGTCCAGTGGGTAGAGCGCTGAGCTACTAACCAGAGGGTTCGATTCCGGGTGACGCCTCTTGGCACCCTCAGCTTCATCCGAGTTGTGTACCATTTTTCGGGTACCAGGTCATCCTGGGAAATCACAGACGGTAC
>LYUA01000188.1:385184-400553 GCA_002093875.1 Calopteryx splendens | reverse complement strand
AGGGAAAGGAACTGGCCACCCTACCCTGATGAGTGAATTTCACATGCCGTTTGGCTTAGTACTGGGTGAGCGCTAACCTTACCTATCAAACCGACCTTCGGGTTGATTACTGTGATTTGTTTTACCCTTAAATCACATACTTTTTAGATTTGAATCAAAACTCGATTTGAGGGCGGCGGGGTAACACCCTCGCCTTCTAACCAATAGTTCACGGGGTCGATTCCCACTCAGGTAAGTTTTCCTCTACCTAGAGCTTGAACTTTTGCGATTTTTCTTTTCACATATTATCCAGTGTAAAAGGCTGGTGTTTCTGGGTTATTTATATGTAAATAAATTAAATTATTGTCTACTGCACAGTTGCGTACCTGCCCGGGAAAGAGGGTTTTCTACAATTTCTTAGAAAAAGAACTCCCGCTATGTGTTACGATTCCCTGAATACAATATGCTGAATTTGGACTGGGATAGCTTTCGCTGAACAGTTATTCAGATTTTAGCCCAGTTTTATAGGCTTTTGATGCGTGTGCATGGAGAAGAATCGAGAAAGTAAGTTTAACAAAGAGGAATACTAAGGACTAAGTTTTGAGCATGGGGGAGGATAAGAGGTCGTCATGTGAAATTCACAGAAGGCTAAATGTTACGCAAGCGGGGAGGATGGAGGAAAAGAATATGCATTTGGACGCCGTTAAGGCAGATAGAAAGTATGAAAAACCTGGGCAAATAGAAGGAAGTTCACACAACACGACACACACTTGTTAAAGATCATCCCAAACCTGTTTGAAAAGAAATTTCATGCACAGGATAGCTAACTTGTTGGAGACCTCAATTCAAGTTTTTCTTCCATTTCTATTTCGACACTATTCACTATCCGCATAATAAGTTTTCGTACAACCTGCGACAGCCTCCTTAAGTGTTTGGGTCTAGGAATCCCGAAAGATTCTTCGGGATGCCTAGGGCCGTCAATGAAGTCAAGCTACACTTACACTCCCTCAACGATGACGGCCACTCCTGCCGGATCCACTGCCTTAGTAACTGCTATCGCTATTTGTTTCGTGAGCCTCTCCTGAACCTGCAGCCTCCTGCTGAAAATTTCCACGATTCTGGAATATAGGAGTAGAATTTTATTATTTTATTAAAATTAATTTTCACGAACATAAAATAATTTAAGTTACGCCACACAAAAATTCATTTGTCTCCTTGAGAAACAATCCCCCTTGATTAACTTTCCCCAAGTTTGGTCGAATTACTCCACAGCGTTGATAATATTTTAAATGTTAACAATCTACCACAAGCTATGAAACTAATGAAGTACAACATGCACAGTGAGGGAGTTTCATAAAATTGGAAAAATTCACTCAATGACGTGATCCAACGATACTTTTGTTTGGATCAACTCGAAAGGAAATTCAAAGAATCAGAATGGAGGAAAATCACGAACCCCATACCTCATTCCTTATATCTTACCTGGCCAATTTGCTAAGACCAAGGATCTTCTTGTTTGGGAGATATCCAATGGATACTTTTCCATAAAAAGGTACGAGGTGATGCTCACACATCGAGAACATTTCAATATCCTTAACAACCACCATTTCGTCGTGGTCTTCGTCAAAAACTGCGTCGTTGAGTACCTCTGTGGAAGATGAAAATTCATTATTTATTATAGGTTGGAAGAAGCACACGTACCATAAAACTTACAAGTTAAGGTTTTGACTACAAGGAGTACCTTCGTGCATCGGATTATTAGTCACATAAGAGGTCAACAAAAATATTACAAATATTACTTCGTCCCACAGCGTCAAAACAAAGTCTGTTCAAAATCCCCATTAAGATCCACATACATGATTATGGTTATATCATATTGAAATAAAAATACATTTACGTATATAGAGTAAAAATGACAATATTACGTCTTTCTATGGATTTTTTCTCGGGTTATCAATTTACAAACAAACTTACAAGTGATATTAAATGAGAAAAATAACTTTCAAAATAGATCGTAAGGCATGGCTCTACAGCATATATATACTCCTCCTGAAGCCCTGAATTTGATATATAACGCAGATCGCATAGTTCAAGCAGAGTTAAGGAGGAGTTCATTAAGTAACCCATTTTTGAAGAATAGCGTGGTCACATTTTGTCAACAAGCGCGGATGACTTTACATGTGATGCCATTCTGACGCGACTAAATTAAAACGTCATGCATCGAGAGACGGTCTCGAAAACAACAGATACGAACGCGGGAGAAGAGCAAAATGAAAATGGATATTATCGACTGAAATATCAATCCAAGCATTTATTTGTCTAGCCTCAAATTGATGTATTTTCAAAACTATCGTAAGAGTCATGACATTGCTAATTTTTATTTGCGATAGCGCTTTCCCAGAAAAATTATTCAAATTAGCTTTCCTAGTCACACTCTAAGTCATGCAAACGAGAAAAAACTATTAAGTAAGGGTTATTAAATTGTGAGAAATTTAATAAAATCTGATCCCATCTCGAGCGTCAATAGAATATCCTTTAAATTGTAATGTCTCATTTAAATTGGAGTTCCAACGTTTCCAAAGTAAAATTAAGGATATAAATGCATTAGGAAAACCCCCACTTCAACAGAAACCATTCATCCTGCTCCCATGCCTCATTCTAGGATTTGTTTGGACACCAGGTGCCGGCCAAAGGTAAAGTTTTTCCTGATATTTTTACAGACACCATCTCATTATTAAATGTTAAAGCATTAATATTTTATCACAAAATCGTAGTTTCCACCAGAGTACAAGTGTTGGCGTAGCCGATCTATTGCGGGTCACGTTTCCTATTTCCAGGCAGCAAGGGATTCTGTATGAAACATATTCCTTGGGCAGGTCGCTGGAACACTGAATCATTCGGCGAAAAGTCTTCCAAGAGGTGAGAGGCCGCATCCCAGGTTTTCATGCGGGTAATTAGGAGTTGAAAATTATACCTCGAGTGTTCTAAAAAATTTACGTCCAATAACTAATAATAAGTACTGGGAAGTGATTTCTTTCTTCCACTGAAGAAGGTGGTTGTGCCACCGAATATTTCTGAATGCGTGATCTTTTTTATGTTCGTTTCTCTATCTTTTTGTCGGCTGGAGTCAGTGATTTTCTTATTGTACATGCATGCATAAATACATGCATAAATACATTCATATACACATTCGGTATATTTACATAAGGACACGATTGACTCCATAACACTCGATAAACGTTCGTGAAAAGATATGGAATTGAGTGCCTAGAACACCAACCATAGATTTGAAAGAAACGGAGAAGGTGAAAAAGAGCAACCTAACTTCAACCGTTGAAATATCACAACTTCTTTCTTTTTTACGAGAACTTGACGGAGCCCAACTTGTCCGGCCCTTCCACTTTTAATCTCAATTTTTTTGATATTTCGAGACCTTTTCTCCAAGTTCCGAGGAACGAACTGCGGGAGGGCATTAAGTTTGAACAGAATTAAATCTCTTTCCGGTCAGTCCCGAGGCTGGAGTAGCCCTGGCCTACTGTTGAGTGCACTGAGGAACCATACGCACCCCTTAACCCTCACTCCGAAGGACTTTGGAAGGATGACTTCCCCGCGAGCACTAATTGGGGCGAGGTGATCTGATTTTTGAAGCGGGAACTGAGAATTATGGTTAGTGATTTACGATCACTTGGGCTTGGAGCAGGCGGTTGTCAGCATTGAGCGTCAGACTGGTGAAGTTAAAATCCATCTCGGTCTATTCGTTAATCATATGGTATTCTCTGTACTGACATCGTCATGACCACTATGGCCGTGGAGGCTGAGAAGCTTTCACCTCCGACGAATGACGGCAAGTATGGAGAACGTCGTACGTCAACAGCACTTATATTCGGATATCGAATGAGTATTACTGTTTCGCCGTGCAGACTCAGCTTCTGAACGATCCTATTGGACATAGTCGTTAACTCCAAAATCACATCAGCACTACAAACCTGTGTTTTCCTACACTAAGTAATTACTTTATTATCGCCTCAGGTGTTTACCTAGCCTTTATCTAGCTTCTCATCTTTCTCCAAATTTCCCAAGCCACCAATCCACGCTAATCACATTTCATCAAGTATCAGATTTCAAAACCGTTCAGCACTACTAAATTTTGAAATCTAAGAATATTTTTATTTTCTTTTGTAGGTCTCGAACCGAGAGACCCTATCATCAACCGAGCCGATCTTTCTTACGAAAGAAATCTACCGATTATCCCGATTTAATCCCATTTCCAGTCTAAAAACTTTCCATAATTATCCCAAATAACCCAATTTAATCGGTATATTTTTCACACTGACTAGATACAACTTGTATACGCATGTAGTTATAAAGCTTGCCAGCTGCTGATCGGAATCCAATTGCATATCCCTCCCTCTCCATTTTATTTTTAGCGTGCAGACTTTCTTTTAAAATCGTTGGAACATGAAAATGGCTGACGCACGTCCTATTATCACATTAAAAGGACTTCCAATTACCTAATAAAGGAGCTTAAACTAAGTCACAGTAAATCGTAATCAAACCTTAACCGTCACCGTTAGAAATTCAGTGTACGTCTCTCTCACGTACATTAGAAAATTTTGAGAGAAAAAAAAAGTTCTATAGGCGCAAATAAACCAGGCTGCACACTTTATCCAGACTGCTGATGGCATACCTCAAGTTATTACATAAGTCAGAAAAGTTCTCCGTAGAAAAAAGTTGAGGAATTTATGGCAACACTCCTAATTACATTAACCCATGTAAAGAAGAATTGGCCGACATAGTGGGAGGCATGGATTTTGATTTTTCCGCAGTCAAGATGTCTTCATTGAGTATTTAATCGCCTACGTAAGTACTTGCGTTAATTCTGTTACAGTGAGACTTCACGGTGCGCCTCCATAAAAGTTCTGCAAAACCTGTGCTAAAAACATAACTTCCATCCACCTTCGCTCATCATAAATACAGTTATTGCTTGGATATACAGTGATTGGTACTCTATGGGGCACATAGCAGAATGTAAAGGAGAATGAAATCGAATGACCCCTCGACCCTTTAAATCTAGACAAAAACACAAGCGAAAAAAAGCGAAGTTATCAAGCCTGTCACAATTAAATGCTAAATTGTCCCATAAATCTTCACCGACGCCTGCCCTCAGTAGCCTTCCCACAAAGTAACGTGGCAACTGGGTCAAACTTCAAGATCTGCCCGAGTGCCGGAAAGGCTGACTGAAAAAAAAGGAAGGCTGCTACAATGGGCTTTAAAAGGAAAATGTGATATTATGAAACTTCATTTAAATATCTTGGCTGAAAATCGATCACATAGATGGAACGAAAATAGATACACGAATTACCCGTTGAGCCTACTATTAGCAGGGAAAAGTATCCCAGTCCACAAAATGCTTTCAGCGTCGTTAAAACTTAATTGGAAGCCATTAAATTGAAATTTAGATTCCTATCCGAGTGTCACTATGATTATAAAAAAACTATAATTAAACAGTGATCGGCGCGACGTGAAGTGGTATGCAAGACTGGTTTTTTTTCTTCATTTCGAAAAAAATTCGAACTTTTTTTGGGCACAGGGAACATATATACGTATATATCCGAATTGGATACATGCATGGCAAAATATTGACCGAGTGTAAAGAGATTAATGGATAAATGGAATTTATTTTCAGTTAAATGGCTTTCAATGAATACTAAATTTTTCATTAATTTTTATTTGATTTGTTTTTCATCTAATTATGTTCCTTAATATTCTTCTAAGATGGGCATTACAATATTTAGAAAGAATCGACCCCTTGCTACTAAAGATGCAAAATGGTTACGTTCTATTAACAATATAAATTAGTATCAGAAAATGTAACTAAAATATCTACTACGAAATTTTGGAGCAGGAACGTTTGGTAAAGCGCCAACGGATTAACCACTTGGAAATAGTTAAGGGCGGTCGCTGGCACAGTGGATCTCCCGCAAATCTCAGTTAGATTTCCTTTTTATACGAATGAAGGAAAATGGTCTTAAAATAAATCAAAAGAAAACGTACGATGTAAGCTACAGAAATTTTGTAGGCGGGCAGAGGGATTCTCTCTTCTGTCGTGAATTTTCATTGCTAACATTTCGCTTTGATTTTTTTTGCCGTCAACTTGCGCTTGCGATGGCACACAGCCACGACTTTCTGACGATTTGGCGGCGACGCGTGCTGAAAAAGCGCTCCAGCCATACGTGCCGCCGACACACTTCTTAAGTCTCATTCGACTGATGTGCAATTGGCGAGCCACTATTTAAAGGTTTTTTCCCCAGCGACTTCCGCGCGGTCCGAGGCCCAAGCTCTAGAACTGCGACTAATTGTAAGTCGAGGAAGGGTTACGAGCAGGCCCCAAACCTGGAGGTGCCGGCTCCGCGGCATGGGCTTGGAAACCCGAATGCACATCATCTGGGCCCTATGAGCGTTTCGAGAGACAAACGGGAAGAAGAAAGAGTCAGTGGGGGTGGTGATGGAGGCGATTAGCGATCGATCCCGCTCTTCGAGATATACAGAGAAGGGACATCATCTCCGTGGGGGGTGCGGGGAGTGAGTGGAGGAGAACAAACCCAAGACATGTAGCACTATTTAGGCCTCAAGTCCTTAAGGCTGAGAATCCAACTTAGTAAGCAAAATGTATCGATTAATATATGTGGTTGAATGATAAGAATGTACCGGTACTACGTAAAAGAAAGGGAAAATAAATTTTCTGGATGAAACTCCACGATTAACAAGCCTCGTGTTTTATGCATGGTCGTAACTTAAAATATCATTTATTACCTCAATCTGTTATTCAGGGTCGTCACCGCGAATTTAAAATAATTGCCTTTGCTAACTTCATGGACTCCGCAGGATGCGAACCAATATATTTGTTTGTTTTGTTAGAAGTACGTTCTCTATCCAAATGGATACAACAAAATAAACTTGTTTCTGGCTTAACTTTGCTGGATTCCTTCATGATTAGCGATGGAATGAAATACACCGGGTTTCCATATGTATGAATTTATTTCACTTCACGATCAGGTTACGTGGCGGGGTCAACTTGTCAGGTGATGACGGTAATAACATGATACACGGAACCTAGTCATGGAGATATTATTGCCCTTAATATTATTTTATCAAGGAGTAATGTAATGCGGTTACACAAAAAAGGCTGTGGAGTAGGATATCCGTACAGTTGAAAATCTTTTCACAAATCAACTTTCTAATGAGAAATTGCCGTCACAGCTCTATGGACGGCAAAATATTGCTGTGCATATATTATGCAGCAGCTATTGAAGACTAGTGGCTGGGTGTTATATGATTCTGATTCTGGGTGGGTGGCTGGTGGCTGGGTGTTTTATGATATGATTCTGTCACGGCATTGAAGGTTAAAAAATTGAAAAAGAGCAAACATTTTTCAGGGATCAAAAATCAAAGTAATCAACCAGAAGGTCGTTTTGGGAGGTCAAGGGTAGAGCTCACCCAGTACTAAGCCCTATACGGCGTGCGAAATTCACACATCAAGGTAGGGTGGCCAGTTCCTTTTCCTGTACCGCCTGCGCTTTCCCAGGATTGCCTGGTACCCGAAAAAAATGGTACACAGCTTGGGTGAAGTTGAGGGTGCCAAGAGGCGTCATCCGGTATCGAACCCGGGCCCTCAGGTTAGTAGCCCAGAGCTCTAACCACTGCACCACTGCCCTATTTAGTAATAGTGAACTCTCAAGCGGTATCAGGCATTTCGAGGGACTTTCCATATCCTCGTGTTGCCATTAAATTATAATAAGTAACTTCAACGAATGATTGGCATTACGCATATACAGGGCCTGTAATTCTTTGGGGCGCAATAGCAGACGGCGAAGTTTACCGTACTTTTTTAAATACGGAGCTTTAAGGAGTTGAATCAAAGCCTCGCCCCAAGCTCCTCCCCGGACGCCAAGGCTGCGGATATCTCCAAGGTGACGTAGTAGAGAGGAAAGGAAATTGCTCACCCCGTCCCCCAGACGCTCCGGCGAGTGACGTAGGGCACGAACAAGGGATCTGTGGTGTCGGAAAAGGTCTGAAAGGGAGGGAATGTGCGTGGGGGTGGGGAGGGCAGAGTGAAAAGGGAGTTTCTGCTCTGGCCTTAAGTGTGGAGGGGAAGAAAGGAGTCCTCTGGCGTGTTCAAAGGGTGAGGGGGTCGGAAGGAGAGAGAGGGGGGGGAGGGCGAGTGTTGAAAGGATGCGGGAATGAGCGAAATATTGCGGCGGTGTGGAGAGAGAGAGAATATGGCGCTGGGCGGTGACACTTTAAAACATATGCGAGCAAAGCTTCGTCGTACACGAACCGAGTCGAAATAACTAGGCTTTCATTAAACTTTTAAATCGGTTTTATTACAAGTTGAATGAGTAAGTTTTATCGCTCAACAGAGAAATAAGTGGGACCCGCCAACAAGTTTCCTTCACAAATTTAAGCAGCGTTCTGAATAATTAAATGACTCGTGTGATTTCTTAAAATCATGCTCGTAAATCGTAATCGCTGCAGTAACAATAATACGCATGCCACGCTACTCCTTGAAGCTACAGAGACGCACTTAAAGTGGGATACACAACGCGAAAGTGGGTTTTATCAGGGAAAGGAAGCTCCTCGCCTCTAAAAAAACCAGCCTGGCCACAGCACGGCTGAGAAAGGACATTACCAAGACTGTTGCGTCGAATTTTCCTGAAACATGGAAGTAAAATGTGAACAGCTGGGATAACCTTGGAGAGAGAAAAAAAAGAGACTTTCGTGCTAATGTGCTGGGATATAATAAAGAAGTGGTGAAGGGGCTTGTCAAAAAGGATAGGCAAGTAGGAATGTGTGAGCAAATTTCAAGACATGGAGGACCTGTACATAATTCCATATTAGGATCATGGAAGGAAACCCGAGAAGACGAACAGCAGAGGTGGTATAAGGAAGCCCAAAAGGAAAAAAATATACTATTCCCAATTAATACGCATGTCAAATACGGTCTTTGTTTAGTGATGTAATATAGCTTTGAAAGCAGGAATCCACTTAAGGGGGAATAAAAGATCCGAAGCCTACCTCCCTGTGATTTTGAATTCAAGCAATTGAGAAATGCCATCAGACTATGCAAATGCATCACAAATGCCATATCGGGTTCCTTACTAAAATATCGTGGCAATTATCTTCTAAGTTGCAACACGCTGCCATGTACTGGAATGCATGAGAAATGGTCTAAGACATCTTTGGATGGTTTTTAATGACTTTAAATAAATGATTATGTCGGTCCGTAATCATCTACCCTTTAAGTACCCATTGAAAAATATTCCTCATCCTATTCATAATGCCCCGATTTCTGACATTGCTGTAGCAAGCTAAAATCTGGAACGTTAAATCTGGAAAAAGTCTGAATTCATTCCATGAAACCATCACTAAATGAAAGAGTAAAAACGAAACTATTCGGGAAGAATATAGTTGGTTTCTGCGAATATAAAAAAATGTTAATTGTGGGAAGCCACCAAAATCTATGGTAGACCTAAACAAATACGCATAATGCATCCAACAAGATGGAGCATGAGATAAATAATGAAATTCACTGCCAAAAAAGGGATCCAAAGAACTGCCATTCTATGGACAAACCATTTTACGACAAAGAAGAGTAAGCATTTATTTCTTTACTTTCACCTAATTGTATTATATATTTATAGCAGTTTACCTGGCACCCCATTTAACATGTGACTGCACCAAAAATCAATGTTACCCAAGTTTTCTACGATGCGAGGTGAACCAGAAACATCCAAGAATCCATCGATTAATGACAAGATACTAAGGCAATGAAGATTAAGTATCCACATGAATAATTTGTCTTCTGTGTTACACACAAATTCCCCGGAGAAAGCATAAAACTTTATCAAACAAAAATAGTTTTAAATCTCGATAGCAATATAATAAATAGCCTTTGTTAATGAAACAATAAGATTGATTAAAGTATGCATCATGGAGAACATGATCAGAAGAGGCAGCGCTGGATATAACATTAAAAGCGGCACTTCTGCGAAAAAGCACCAGTCATCTTCCACTGGCATATTTATAATGAGTAAATTAACGGATATACCAAAGTTGTGAAAGTTAAAATGGAATGGATGAACAAGGAAATTTATACAAGGATTAAGAATTTTCGTCAAATAACCAAGTTCGTTTTAGTGACACATGCATCAACGAAAAATGTGTAAATGCTCAGTGACTTGTTATACTAACATATTAAGAAACCGATTTTTATCATTTAACTCATGATTAAAAAATAACGAAACTTCGATTATATTCTAAGAAACATTTTGAAGGTCCCATTTAATGACATCGGTCATGCAGGTCAGCAGATCACAATGCAAAAAACATAGAGATGAAACTATACTTAAGATGGTAAAGGGAGTAAGGAGTTGGGGATGGTAGGTAATACGGAATTACGTAAAACTTGAAATTGTCTAGAAAAAAAGCAAATTGTACGAGGCGCGGACAAAATGTCCGTAGCGTCTTTGTATTAAAACATTTCAGACACGACTTTTTGTAAAAATTTAATTTTACATGAAAGAGCATACCTAAAACTGTTTTTTCACACCTTTGTCTTTATTGAGGCACTTATCGTATCTGGAGACCAGTTTGCTTATTCCCTTATTAAATAACGGCGCCGCCATGATAACGAACATTTCCTATTGAATGATGACGAGCCCTCTCGAAATTTCGGGAAATTCATCGCATAATACGGATATTGTTAGGAACACCGATTCTCACGAATTTTCTCATCAGCTATCCTGACCAAATCTTTATTGACAGCAGAAGGCCGTCCACTCCTTGGTCCATCATGCACATTCGTTAAATGTCATACCTATTCCCTACCGATTCCATCACTCATTCAGCTGCCACGATAAATCTCAACGATCTACCGATGAATTTCAGCAGGCTTTGAATTTTCTTGAAATAAGAAGTGTGTAACGGATCGTATTTCAGCCGGCGGGACCTTATGTTGGCTTAAACATTGCAAACTATCAAAACAGATACTATAAGTGACTCAACAACGATGAAAACTTTAATCGAAAAAAAGTTTGAGGTATGTTCCTTCATTTAAAAATAAATTTAAACAAAAATACCATGCGTGAAGTTTAATTTAAAAAAATGTACTACTTTTTGAATGATTCACCATAATTCGGCCTTGTAATCGACACAGGATTTGTCCCGGGAAACCAACCTTGGCCAATCGCCTGGAAATTTATCTGATCGTTGTCACGGCAGGAAGACCATTCTCTAGCATTGAGCTACTTTGTTTTCTCAGGTCTATGCCCTCGTCATACTCTGCCTACTGTAGGCATCGGATTTATCTACGTAGATTGACGAGGAGGTTATGCCATATAGCCTACGAAATGCCACTCCCAACAAGAATTTCGAAGAAGCGATACCAATCAGCACTGCTCTCCTGGAGTTTGAGATTTTCTCGATTTCCCCGCGATAATGTGCCAAAGAATGCCCCTAGCGAATATCAAGGAGTTAAGACATCCGTAGATAACACGAAAATCGCTTTAACTCGTCAAGACTCTCTTATTGTCTTTGGAATATTCTAACCCTGTACTACTAAGTTCCCACGAGGTATATTTAGAGGGAAATGAACTGGGTAGTTAAATTTCATATTCCCAACTTAGAACTTTGAAAAATCTACAACCTTGCTCAACTAGTTACACCCGCGCCGTTTACCACTTAAATTAGAGGTTCCCAATCTCTCTGCTGTCACTTACGTTTTGTGGTGTTCTGACCATGATTTTTTAAATTAAGGGCCAGTTCAAGATAAGTGGAACCGGTAATTAAAAAGTGCTTCATTCTTTATTCTGCGAGCCACGACGAGACGAAACAATGGAAGGGATACAACGATTTTGGGAGTAAAAGCTCAGCGTATTTTTTTTTAATGAAAGTCTTTCAGACTTTTTTCTGGTGCTATTGAAATAAACTGAGTTGAAGAAAGTGAAAAAAAATTGGATAACCTACGTTGAGGTAACAATTAGCAGGCGTACGAAGTATAGGGAAAGGATGAAATTTATTGCCAAATTGGAATTGATTCAATTCGTGAATTACTTACTGGGATCTAGATTTTTATCTTCCCATGAGAACGACATCTACCGGCCTAACCGGCAACCGAGCATTAAGACGAATTGAGGTTTAACAGTGTTTATTACAGGTACTATTGAGTTTGGAATGGAATGCTTGCAAATACTAATGCTCATTTCAGCGCAGAAAATCAGGTGTGGAAAATCACCGAAAGAAGACAAACTGGTACGGTTTTCATGTTCTGATAATGATAATCAATACTGATAATTTAATGAACAGTACTTTCTCATTTTAATGCTGCTGAGACTTATCAGCCACGATGAATTCATCGTACAGGTGCCCATAATTTAAACGGCGTTACAAGTTAGTAACCTTCTGGTTTTCTTCACACTGCTGTTGCACAAGTTCCACTACAATAAGATTACTCTAAGCATCACGCATCTATGTCTTCCGCAACCTGCACCGCTTTCTCGGAGTGGAAAGTTATGACATAACCGAGATTTACGTTAAAACAGACTAGAATTTGTCAAAGCACCTTTCGCTGCTCCTGTATATCGCCCAGTAAACCTTTTAAGGTTTTTTCAATGGCAAGAGAGAGTAAATCAAGAGCTAAAAGCGCCTTAAATGTTAACGAAGATAAAAATAAACCTTCAAAGGCTCTCAGAGGGAGGAATTTATAATTAATTCAAGAGGTTACATTTTTCCAAAATTAAAATTACCAAGGTTTTAAAAATAATTGAATGTCGTACGAGAAACCCTTAGAATAAAAAGCGTGACAAAACCTCACATTGCAGTCAAGAGGATGGTAATAATGAACAGAGGGACAACGCCAAGAAAAGGACTTCCTTTGATATAGACTACTTGTTTTCGAAACTGGTACCTCGATAAGATTCACGACAATATTTTATGTGTATCCATACCACGTAAATTACTGTAGTCCAATGTGCGCAAGGTTTACAATATTCCCCAAGGTACATAATTTTTCACCCCAACTAATTCCCCGTGCTCAACTCAACTGCATAATCAGATGCGAACAATGGACATTACCCAACGTGGAATATGATAACAGTGCGCAAGTTTTCGCTATGATTCCTCCTCGTTCGCACTGCACACTAGAAAAACCATCTCTGTGACAAGAACTTTTTCCAAGGAAAACCAAACGTCATCAGTGCTGGCCAGGAATTTGTTGTGTTATGCCGTAGGAAAACTTCTTCTGAGTGAGTTTTAGCGAATTTCAATTCATAAGAGCAGTTTTAGTGAGTACAAATCTAACTTATCCCGCATGACCCTGTCAGGTGTAACAGGCACTTAAAGAAATATTTCGACGCAACAAATGACTTTTCACTATTGATAATTTAACCTCGTGATTCAACGCTCTGGATCTAGCCGAATGTTGCTGTGCAGGTTTCTATAGCGATAAAGTATACGGAAGGACAACTTTTTTAACTGCACAAATTTCTAGAAACAGAAACCTAAACATTTGCAAATCTTGTGATTTAAATTATTTTTTCTACCAAAGGATAGTAAGTCTTGATCATTCCTTTGCCTCTTTTTCACGTACATATAATTATACATATAACAACTGAAGGTGGTATGAATCTGATTCTTATCATTCAAGCAAAATGCACAGAGTCGCGAAATGACAGTTATCTACTACTATAAAATTACATCATAGAACTGACAAGAAGAAAAATTGATAGGAAATAGCAATGAAGAATAAAATGAGAAAAACCCCTTTAGCTTATAGTATAACTATCTTGTTCTCATATTGTACGACCAATGCCGCTAACTGAAAAGAAATGAAGCTGTGATAATAAATCGAAGAATAAAGTGAAAAATATGAGCATATTTCCCATAAAACACAAAGCGGATCTCGTACATGAAGAAGAATATCTCCGATATCGTTTCTGCTTCAGATAAGGTCTTTAAGATCTAAAAAGAAGGCAGATTCATTGAACTCGCACGAATATTAAATGACTTTTATTGTGATACGTTAAAGAGGATAAAAACTACTTAATTACTTTTCTTAATTTACTCAGATTAAACACGCTAAAGCAGTGGATATTCCTCAACCTAACATAACGCCATTTACATAGTGATATTCCATAGAATTGGAAAATTTGGTCTAATTATGTCAGAAATTTGAGTAATTCGGCCTAAGGTTACTCTCAAACGTGATTTGTTCCTACGGGATTTAAATTTTTTATCGAACCCTTGAGAGTGGATATTAAACCAAAACAAATTGAAGTAATATTTGTGACTTTCAATCTTTTATAAATTCCCCAATCTCCATTCTCACGCGCTTTCACGCTTGGGATTGCGCGTACGAACGTCGCACGCACGCACATATGCAAGTGTTCACACCAATCCGCCTTATAATTGCACGAGGGTAAATCACCATTGCAAAATTTGTTATCTTCCACCTACCAACTCACATCATCGCATCATACTACATTCTGAGGAAAGCTTCGTCCGACGTATTTTTACTTGCATCGTCCCGATTATGGAAAACGCAAACGCTCATAATGGGAGTATGGGAAGAAATACTTCCGAATGAGAAAAATGAGAAACCAAAATGGAGATCGACGGCGGGTGTGAACACCCTCGCGAAATGTCGTTGACGGAGAACCGCATAGAGAACGACGAATGGCGAAATGAAAAATCTTGCACGTGCGGGAATAAAGATTTGGTCTAAAGCGATAACTTCACTGACCTTGGATCGAATGTTTCACGTTCGCCCTCAATTTTGGCGCGTCAAATCTCGGAAAATCCATGGATTGAATTAAACGTATGTCATTCGTCACTGATTCTCGGGATACTCTTGCCTTAATATTGCGGATCCTGGTGGGTGACGGGATCAGATCAAAAGGGCAGGACGGTTTATGCCTCATTATAGCGGTTTCCGGTCTAATGTCAACTTAAGGATGCCCTTTGTCAGTCATTCAACAGTACTAAAATTTCTTAACTCTTTCTATATCTCTCCTCCAAAACATTAAAATGATCCGATTATAGGATTTGCATTTCCACTGTCATATACACTCCAAATTAATATCAAATGAGGCATGAGGTCGTAGTCCTCCCTCGGAAAGAGAACTGGGGGTTATTACGTAAACCTTTGATTCCAAGGTTCGGCTCGGATTCGACAGAACTTGCCAGCGACCGTGCACTCCCAACGTGCGAGGGGTGGGTGGAATTAAATATGAGCGGAGTCAAATACCCAGGGCCGTGCAAAACCGGGGGGAAGTCTGTATTCAGGCCCAGCCGAGTCAAGGATGAGAGCAGACTTCCCCCCGGTTTTGCACGGCC
>LYUA01000188.1:346671-360634 GCA_002093875.1 Calopteryx splendens | reverse complement strand
CGCACACGACCGAAATCGGGAGAAGGGTCTGGAAAGGGTTATCGGGAGCGGGGAGAAAGAGGAGGAGCGGGGGAGGAAGAGAGGTGGGCGGGGAAGTGGGAGACGTAAGAGGGAGAGACGGAGGGGGAATATAAAGGGTAGGACGTGGGAGGAACGAAGGGTGACAACTCTGGTGGGAGGGCAAATTGAATGGGGATAAATGAAGCGCCTCGATGGAGAGAATAACCCTTAAACCCAAAGTGGCGTAATCTTAGGAAAATGATTGCTCAAGCACGCAGAAGAGGGAAGAGACTAGATTTAGGGCTAGAGAGTAATGACGACCACGAGCGGGGAATACGCGGGACTCCAGGATAACGTCCACGCGTTCTCATCCAATTAAACGATGGGTTAGAAGTCTGGAGGCAAAGAGCAATTATAACAGATGAAAATTGAGTTGTGACTGCAATCTTCAGCCGATTACTAAAATAACATCCTTGCCTGGTCTCGTCTTCGTGGTCCAAAAGTGGTGCGACACGTACCTTGGCACATAACTAAGATTAAGGGTGCATTATTAATGAAAAATACTTGGGGTTGAGCCGAAGATTTTTATTGGTTATTCCTTTGGGCAGAAGGCATATGCGTAACGAGTCCGAGACAATTCGTCCAATTTGTTCAGATAGCCAATATTGGCGATGGGAAACAGATGCGAAGTACACTAATGGGGCCCGAAGCAGGTACTGGTTAATGAGAAGACAACTGCACTAAGCGACCGAATTGTCGCACCCAACGAGTGGGTGCGACCGGGAAAGAGAGGAGACCCGGACAAGGGTGTGCGACCGGCCGATTCGGCACACGCTTTTTAAGGGTTTCGGCCAGTTCTTATCAGGACCGGAGGAGGTTGGGGTAGCGGAACACCTTAAGGACATGATCTTTCTTTCTAGTGATCACTAAAGGATTCGATTCAGGAGAAACTTATTTCCCCTGAGTTGGAGGACTGGTGGTAAGTCTGCACGCTACTCAGCATCTCCACATCTTGGAGGACTTGTGATAAATTCGCACGCTATGCAGCATCACTAGATTAGTCTTAACCCGTATCCACATCCGTGACAGAATAACGTTAGCGAACCTTCCCAAAATTCAAAAGAGAGGTGTTCTCTAGAATAAATTTAGCAATTTAAATTCCATATACTATCTCACATTCAAATGCAATTGAAATTTAATTGGCATACCATGTTGCTTTATCAGAATATGACAAGACATCCTGGAATAATTTGAAAACAGGAACACGTAATCTCGGAGAACAATTAAAACCAGGGATCCTGAATTCCACTTCATTCATAAAATACCTAGAGAGCTCAATTTTGAAATATTGCTCTAATACAAACTGTTATTACTTTTCAGCAGATTAACTCGCTGTAAGTACATTTTATTTTCGCTTCCGCCATTTCTATCAAGACAAAACTGAACGATTTAATTTCGGAAGCCGAATCAGTGGAAGGAAAAACGTAAACTTCTTCACATTTTCCAACGGGTTACTTTTCCAATATTAAAGACACTGAAACGGCTCTTAAAGTCATCTCAAACAGAAATATCCAATTTCAGAGGAAGGCCACAGAATTGGTCCAAATTGATCGGAAATCCGTATAAAGGCATGATATGAAATAGAACTTAATGACTAACCTTAAATGAACTTATATCAAAGACGAAGCGAAATTACTAAAACGCAGATAAGGAAAAGTAATCGGAATCATTCCAAAAACTGGATAGTGTGCTGGCGAGCGCGCTCACTTTCTAAAGGTTAATTCCTTACTCTGATCACTTGGGAAAATAGTTAATATCGATAATTATTGTATCCTTTTCTCTACTTCCACAGAGAAGAACGTGTAAAATGCATCACATTACTACACTTCTAAAGATCGAGATTGTCTGTTGTTAGCAGGTATGTATGAGTAGCTAAAGTAATTTAACCAATAATGAGACACGATTAGAAAATTAATGACAATTATTATCATTCTGTCTCATTAAAAGTCTAGATATTTGAAGAACCACTTTCTATCTGTTCTTATGCATCAACCGTTTACGCTGATGCACTATAATTTTCTCTCGCCTTCAAGTGAAGAACCAGTTTACTTTAAATTTATGGATAAAAAATGGAAGTATACACTTGTAGGCGTCTAACGATTATTAAATATTAAACCATAGTTAGATGATAATAAATAAATAGGATGAAAATATTTACAGCCTTAATGAACGTAGAAAGAGTATGAAATCGCAGAGAAATACGTTACAGCTATCATGGAAAACAGACTACTAGAGACGACCTGACGCTCACATAAACGGACAAAAAAAATAAAATTAATTACAGCGGAGCGGAGAAGGGAAATATTAATTGCCGATAGGAGGATGGTAGGGGAACGGATTGATCAGTCCGGGGATGAAAAAAAATATCCCACCATTCTCCTTCCATTCCCTCGGAGAGGGATTCCAACGGAGTTATTAAGACCGCCACAGTGACGAAAATAACCCCGATGATAGAGGACCCCACGCACATAACAACGGGCCGCCGAACGAGGGATGGGCGGTGTAGTTATTTGAGCCAGGAGCAAGTCGACGATCATCCCCATCCGCCGTCGCCAAGGGACAGATAATGGATTTCCCCCACGACCGCCGGCAGGTTAAGGGCCGGGCATAGCGAGATGGAACCCAAGGGAGAGAGAGGCAGGAGCGGGACCCGGTAACTTCCAATTCGAAGGACCGTTCCTCCGCACGGTGTGGGAAATATTTTCACCTTTTCCAACACTTGTCTAGATTTGATGGTAACGCACATGTATGTACTCGGTTCCGTAGACGCTCCTTGAGAGCCACGAGAATCCAATCACGGAAGAGAATTTGGTAACAACCCCCACCCGTAAAAAAAGTTGATTCACATTCAATCGACTGAAATTTTTGTAATTTTATATTTTTTTCAAGTGACACCTGCAGTCAATCCAGTTTTGGAATGGCTTCGAGGAACTTGAATATCTTCAACATTTCACATAATGCACGATCACATTTCACATAGAATTCCATATTATTTCTCGCTCAAAATTCACTCTTACTCGATGAAAAAAAGTTAATATAATTAAAAAATTAAATTAATGCATTTTTATTTACTGCAGTTGCCTTATGTCAGATGCGCGGGTTGGGATGCCACGAAATATGCATTTCCATAGAAGAGGAAAAGATAAAAATTTCCTCAGAAAAGGTAGAAACTTCCTTATACGGTTTCCGCCTTTCTACAAATGTTGGTATTAATGCCATTCGTTCATTTCTTTGTTAGTTTATCGCGTTTGTTATGGCATGGAAACTTGAGGATGGACAGCTCGTTCGCTGAGCCAACTAGCTTGGCCTAGAAAATGTTCAATTGTGAGAATAGGACGAGGCTGTATCCCCGACGGATCCGCTGGAGTCGGGGGAGACTTTCTTCGCTCCTATTCCCCTTTCAGCGACTCGTGTGGAGTGCAGATACGTTAAAACTAGAGGGACGGAGCCGAAAAGTAGGGTAATTCCATAAGATGGAAGTAACTGGAAACAGATTGGGGAAATAAAAATGTTGAGTGACAACAATAATGAGAACATGCCAAAAATGTATCTTCAAAGGAATCAGAAGTGAATAATAATTGGAACGTTTTTTACCAAACATTGATTGTCATATAATTTAAGGTTGAGGAGGTGGAAATGGAAATCTGAGAACGGCGACGGAGGCTGATATGCTATCCATTCGGGTTCAAAATCAATCGGTACATCCCCTTTTCCAATTTCGTGCCAAAAAGTCCTCACGTGACCTGAATAACTGGATTTTCGTTTTTCCAATTTCAGACCATAGGCATCGCTTTTCCTTAGACAAAATTATAGCAACACCCGACGAACGAGATTTTATCTCTGGCAATGCCCGGATGCCTATCGTGAAATTCGAAAATGTAAATTCGTAACTGTCACAATTTGGAGTTAAGACCATTCGCTACGGTGACATTTTTTCACCGAGATTTCAAATATATTGGTAAAAACGCTATAGTCACCATAAAAACGAATGTATTTACGAAGCAGTGTGGCCATAAATTAGAAGTTTCCTGAGTCCAGTTCTTTTCGGGATTTCATTGGCAATATTTTATGGGGATTATATTTTTCAGCGTTTTACTAAAAATATTTTAACGTTTCTTCACGTTGATTTTAACTGCTGATATGCTTCATGAAAAAACCTAATAGAGAAATCTTTTTACGTCCAACCCTTACAATTACAAAAAAATATCATTTCGGAATTAATAAACGAAATTTTAGTACCAACCCCATTTACCCCATTTACCCGAAAATAATTCTGCATCTTCAGAGTTTTGTGCTCAATTAAGATTTTTATCCCAATTTTTCAGGACTATTCGGATTTCTAGTTCTCAATAACTCAGTCGACCTTAAAGCTAAAATCAACTGGCAGGTTATAAGAAAGTACCAGTCTGCAGTATGGTAAGACTAAAGAAACCTTTGGAAAGCGTAGAGAAGACTTATGTTTTTACTGGCTAAAATCAAGTTCATGCCTAGATTCGAATCTCTGCAAGGTCATTATGAATGTTCCCCCACAGTTCCTTTATGTGCGTGCGTTATTATCTGAAGTGATCCGTCGAAACGCTTCCCCAGAGTATTAGTCTATATGCTAAAAGGAAGGTTCGTAAATATTGTCACGGAGTTCGGCTCCGGAACATTTATTTTCTAAACTATCTTCTCCTAATAAATTATATAATTTTTCCTACCATTGTATACGCTTGAGATACGGATGACTTCGAATCAAAGTACTTAAGGAGTGCGAAATTATTAAGAAAACTTATTAACGCCTTTTCCGAGTTTTTCCTCTAGTAAATATACACTTTTCGCTACACTAAAGAACTTTATTAGGTTATTCATAATGTTTTTAACTTCCAGGCGTGATTTTGAGTAAGTGATATCCATAACACCATGACAACGCTATGATGGGAACTAGTATTTTCCCTTAAGTTGTTATTAATTAATTTATATTACAGTAATATACCATTTTTTAATAATAAAATTTGTGAAAAAATTCAAATTTCCCATAATGTATTATAGAAAGCATATCTATCAAGCTTATGCATGCATGCATGTACAACATAATTATAAAATATGAAAATCTTCTGAATAGGTATAGGCGCCGCGGCGCACGATACGACTTTTCGGTATTCTTTGTTTCAAAATATTACATCTTACGAACCGAAATAGATATCAGGATGAACTTTTTTTTTGTTTTTTAGCTGAAATGTTAGGAAATGTTTAAAAAATATTGAGAATTAGATGGACGCAATTTATTATTGTACCCCATGAGTACTTCAGCAAAATGAAATTCAGTCAACCAAGTCACGTTAGTTTAATTATTTAAAAAAAATATTGTTTTAAATGGCATTTTAGCAACAATAAATTGCGTTCATTTAAAACTCAATATTTTTTCAATACTCCCTAACATTTCAGCTGAAAAACAAAAAAGGTCATCCTGATTTTCTGTTTTCGTTCGTACGATTCACGATTTTGAAACAAAAAATACCGAAAAGTCGTATAGTGCGGCGTTAGTCACGCTGGGGATACAATAAAGGTGGCATTACGGATCACAAAAACCATGACAAACTAGAGACACGGCGACGCAGTCACATCCACATTGATGGTAAGCCGTCAAGTAAATACTTGAAGCAATTATCCGATGAAGATACGACGTCTAGTGTTTACACGGCTTTCTCAAGGGTAAGGAAAGGATGTGGAAAGCAGTAAGGGAGCAGTGGGAGAATTCTTTCCAACGAAAATTGCCCCCTGCTCCCTCTTTCCCCTTCAGCCAAGTTTTATTTGCTTCGACCCTCCCTTCACTCGCATGCAAAGGCGGTAAAGGGACTCGATACCGCTTTGATCAACAAACTGAGGAGAACCATCTGCGGATCTTCTGTGCCATATTGAGAAAAGAAGTCCGGCTTCTGTTTACTTTGGCTCTCAAAAAGAGCTCCGGGGGATTATAAAGACTTCGGACCAGAGTTCTTTCGTCTCAATAGGTGCTCGATTCTACATTAAGTAAATGCCAATCGGCTGAAAGTACGCGTCTCTAATGGTTACGGGAAAAAGATAGAGGAATGGCATCCGCATCGTCTTAATTTTTTTATAACACATCATCTAATTCTTGGGATACTGAATTGAAATCTTTTATCGATGAATTTGGACTGCGGTTCACGTAAAGAATTGTACACAGCGATAAGACCAAAGAAGCGAGGAAATATTCGAGGAAAGTCCAAACTATAATTTATTTTGGAAATAGAGATTATAGTATTACAAAGCAAGCCAGCTATATTAATGTATTGCATTTTTAGTATAGCATTTATAAAATTTTTAATTTAACAAAGTTATAGTTGCCAAGTTCTAAACTACAACTGAACATTCAGTGCTTCCTATTGGCAAATCTCGAGTGGATATAAGAAGCATAATTATAATTAAAAACAAAGCGTGAGATTTTCCATCTTCAAGCCCTAAACCCAACCCCCAAACTTTTCAAAAAAATTGATATATCTTTTCAATGAAATATATTGCAGCAGAATTCCCCCTCCATCTCTATCAATCACTTATCAAAAAATCCGGTTATAGAAAAAAATGGTTGCCACTTGAAGTTTATTTTTTAAATTAACAAATTTCTCGTACATAGAAGTCATTCCAAGAACTGCCACTGCTCAATTTATTTAAATTATAATCGTATATAATTTTAATTTCATCGAGTTTTTCTCATTATTATGATATATTTTGTGCATTAATGACACTCTGAATCTGGTTCCAATAAATATGTTTCGTTTTTATCCGCCAAGATTTTCGCAAGGCTAAACAGTTAACATAGTATCAGTACGTTATGGTGTATTACGGAGATTTTGAAAAATATTCAGTAGACCTGACGGCTGTAACAATGCCTAAGTTGCTGAGTTGCACGCTCCAAACTTTCAGAGAAAAGAAACATTCATTTTTGGACGCTCAATGTAGTATTCCAACCTAACGATAGACCGTAAAACGCGCTGTTCCCTGGATCAGAATCGAATTGAAATCACAGTATTTTTATAAAATCCGAAGACTTTGGCGAGATGGAGTGAAATTTAAACATCACCAAAGATTAATACGTGCAATTATGTTAATGTTAATTGCGTGCAATCCACCTGATGATGATTTATCACATCGAAACTTAGGTCGTCCTTTTAAAGCAGATTGAATCGTTCCTTTGAAGCAAATTATGAAAAATTGCACGTTTTAATCTTTCGTAATCACAGTAATTTTTTCAGTTTCTTATATTTGGAAGCAATTATTTCCCAAGCCTACAGTAAATAATTCAGTAAAAAAAATTCAAATTGCTCATATTTTTTTACTGTTGCATTTGAGAACTTCAGACCATATGAGTGCGTTGTAAGATTCCCGCTCATATTAGACGCACTAATAAGGACCAAATAAAGTTTTACCTCGCTTCAACTCGAGAAAACATTTCGCGAAGTTTAAGTCCAAATATTACTTGAAAAACATCTATGTTATTAGCTGAAAATTTAAGTCAAATACACATGGTAGTATGACTAAATGTTATCGTAACATCAATTATAAGTTAAACATTTTGGCTTCTCATCGAAAAAGCAATGATATCTCCAAGAATCTAACGATGCCATGTATATTTTTAAGGAATGGTGATCACTCTGAAAGAAATTGATAATCGATTCTTTTGTCCAACTTTTTTATGTTCCTCTTATCGTGACATTTTCGGTCTTCAGCAAACCACAGAATTTTCAGCTATTGCCTATTTTTTCGATTATCTAACAGTAAAATAATCACAACCGACATTGGCGACTTCTCATTGTAAATTAATTCACAAGTTATAAAAAGAATTTACGCCAGTAAAAAAATGTGAAGTATTGAGCAAAGTTCGAATGTAATTTTGACGAAATTGGTCGTAATGTCAGGGGATTCGGTGCTCCTACGGATAATACTACTCCCGTATTATATACTCTTATACCAACTATGGGAGCCCCTTAGGAGTATCCTTCGTAAAAATTTCCCACAATTTTTTTCGTTGGAGACTCCTCATGAACTCCAGTTCCTGGGATATAAAATGGGAAATGTTGACGTAGGAAACTCTTTAGAGGCTCACAGAGCTGGGAGAAGACCATTAATACCGGTTTAAATCATCTTGAAGTAATGACATCAGCAGATGCAACCGAGTTTAATACTCGGAACTTCTTGGCAACTAACGATTATTAGTTATGGGGTCTGGAATTTTGACGGTTGGCAGGCTCATCTCTGCGAAGCGATCGCCGACTAAATCGAATTTCTTAAGCTCGAGTCCTTACTCTGCAATGAAAGTTGCCCAGCGGCCGATGGTTGCTAAGCTGGAGAGTTTAGCAGGAGAGCAAAATGATCTAAGCCGTCTGCAGACCTTGATGCCCCCATCGCCAGGACCAACCAGAGTTGACAGGTCTCGTTTCCTAACTCCGAGAAAGGTGCATACCTAATCGAGTTACATGCGCTATACAGGCTTTAAAGAACACGACACGAAAAACTCGGGCTAAAAAACAAACTGCTTCTTCATAAGAGGGCGCGTCAAATCAGACGCTTCGACTCCATTGCGGGACCCTACTCCAAACACGTAGAACTCGCTGGGGTCGTCGACTCCCCGCCAGTGGGACAAAATCCTGTTTGGTTGCTCCTCAAAATCGAATTCCTCTCATTTTTTCGCTGTACTAAAGCTACAGTGATCTGAGAAGGCCTTGTTGATATTCTTTAAACGCGAAAGAATTAGAAAAATAGGCCGTTTATAATGCACATCGGTTATACTATAAAGTAAGTACACCCATGGTATGTAACCACTGCTTAAAGATAGGTATAGTTATTAAAATATAACAGGAAAGAAATATAAAAAATTTTTAATTGGTACTAGAATAGAATTAAGATAAAATGAATTCTTCTCTTCACCGACGAAATGCCACGGAGAATGGACGAAGAAAAAATTCGACGGAAAACGCACCGGATAACTTAGCGAGGGATCGAGCTTCATTAGTTTTTACCACGGACTTAGAATAACATACTAATGCTAGACACCGGGCAACATCAATTCAAAAGGCAGGGTGAATATTCCAAACCGCGAGTAGGTAAACCGTGAGTAGCACCATTTGTCTTCCGCTATGGAAATAGTAAGATTTTTTCCGTTGGGCTATACAGGCCAGTCGCGGTCTTCCGTGACTTGCTCGTGTTCAAGCCAAAGAAACCGCCTGTCATTCATGACGTAAGCTCATGAAAAAGCCTATTTATTTATCCAAATGCTTGTAGTATAGTGCCGCTAAAACATAGCACACAATTCCGAAAAATAGTTTGATGTTCAATGTAACCTTCCAGGTAAAGTTAATCAAACAATCTAAAATGTTTGGCCTATGTATTTTGTTACTTCGTTATATGTAATTAATCGTGATTTCACCTTTACCAGGCTTCCCGTCACTATTGGCCATACTATTTCTTAAGCAAAGATGGACTGGTGCAGTTACAAGAAAATTTGTACTTCTATTTGCATTATTCAAATCACAGTAATCGACCGAAGGTCTGTTTGGTAGACGAGGGTACAGCTCGTCCAGCATTAAGCCCAATGGTGTGTGAAATTCACGCAACTGGGTAGGAGTCCAGTTCCTTTCCCTGAACTTCGTCTGTGATTTCCTAGGATGACCTGGTACCCGAAAAATGGTCACGGCTTGGGTGAAGCTGAGGGTGCCAAGAGGCGTCACCCGGAATCGAATCCGGGCCTTCCGATCAGTAGCCCAACGCTCAACGCCCACATTAACACCATTCCCACCCACCAACCCACCACGCCCCATTAACATTAATATGGTTCCATAAAGGAAGTTCAAGTACATAAACATAAAGTGAAGTTATTTATCGGTATTACAAGAGAACGACTTTTTATAATTCTTATAATTTGAATTGGAATCACAATTATTTTGGCTGGAAGTATCTGCCATAAAAATGCAAAATTTATACTCGGGCACTTATATTGATTCAAAGAGCCGAACAGTCTTAAAGAAGAAGCAGTTGAAAATGCTAAAATATTAGCTAAATTTATTCCGAGGTGTTCCTGTGAGAATTCCCAACATATAGCAGGATACTTTATTTTGATAAATCATTTTAATCCAACATTTCTAGCGAAATACATATTTAGACAAAACACTACTTGACTCAAGTATCTTATTAGATATTTATAGGATAAAGTGTATTGTGGTCCATGTTAAATAAACAATAAGTTAAACAATATTAAATTGTTGCTTAACTGATTCTAAACCAAGGATATTTGTTATGTATATACCTAGGCTTAACATCACGAAATAATTTCGTACACGACACTGATGGAATAAATCAGATTAAAAGTGTTAGCAGCCTTAGATTCCTGGCGATTTTTAATAGATGAAAACTAAGGCTCCGCGGCCATCATCACATGAAACCCTTACACAGCCAAGTTCACAGCAATGGAATTAAAGACACGAGAGGACCACAGGACTGTTTGACTAGAAACCCGTTGTTAGGAAGTTATGGCAAAGGAAATTAGAAAACCTCTAGAGACGAATGAAAACATGACATATAGAGACATACATATTAGGTTTGTCTTACGTGAGATGGAGAAAACGGGGTGTAACGGAGCGATAATGAGGAGTTATTCATAGTGAGGGAAAGAGTGTCAGCGTAGAAGAAGCCGTAGTACTTAATGGGCAAATGAGGGAAAGTGTAGTGAATACAGAACAGGTGTATGAGGCGATTAATAAAAAGAAGAAACAGAGTAATTAGGTTATAAATAAATAAGAAAAGGTCCGTGGGAACAAAGTAGAGCAGGATGCACAGTATTCACGTTGTTAGGCAGTATTTAGGAGGAAAATGGGCGGAGGGTGTCAAAGGAAGAATTGCATTGGCGAAAGAAGCATTCTCAAGAAAATGGAAATTGACGACAGAAATACTCGAGTGGTGTACTCGGGAGCTAAGTTGATTTATGTATGTTCGTGAAGACTTTCATAAGGGCTTCATAAAACCGAAACCTGGCCTTGGACGCAAGATGATGAGGTAAGAAGAGATTCGAGGCTTTTGGGATGCGGGCACGGAAAAGACTGGGGATAAGGTGAACAAAGCGGAAGCGGGGATAGGATATAATTATATCTAATAGGATAGGACATCATAAAGCTGGGTGAAATTCAAAGAAGATCGTAGAAGTGGGTGGAGGAGATATTGAGAGGCGGAAGATATTGAAGGCCGTGATGGAAGGCAGAATGTTAGGTAAGCGGTGGAGAGGAAGATATTGAATAGGCTTTCTGGACGGCATAAAGAGGCAGGTACAAAGCATGAGGAACTAAAAAAGGAAATAAAATTGAGTGAACAAGAGGCTCCCGCATGAGCAATACATTTAATGACTGTTAGGAGCCTACCTTTAGTGGGTACATTACACATGGCAAGAATGATGTGGAGTTAAACAGGCTATCGCTTGTATTCGGGAAGAAACAAAAGGAGGGATTTTGGCCGGCACTCGAGTTCACTGTGCGCCGTGTGCATAACCTAGGTTTACGCGAATTGGATTCGTCCCACCAGCAGTAGACGGTTGGCTGTCATTGTGAACATTGGCCTTCCTTGACCCGCTCCAGCTTAAACCAGTCTCTGCCCGTGACTCACACCCCTTGAACACCACCATAGGTAGCAAGCATCCAAGCATTCCACGTGGCCGATGACGAATGGCCGCCCACGTTCACGGTGTGAACTTCAGATACGTCCTCGGGGACGTAACCGAAGAATTTTTGAGCTGAGCACCAAGCTAGACAAATGTGCGTTCACGCCTAATCCGAAGAACGCAACGTGACACGAAAAATGACGCGTTCATCATCTAATCCAAAGCCGTTATATCGCTCAATCACGAGCGAGAAAGACTCCGCGAGCGATGCAAACGGTATATATACGGAGTCCATAGCCTGGTACTACACAGCATTCCGCAGCACGACGAGAAAGCTATTTTATCGAGAAAAAATATCTTTTGATTTGGTGTTCGTTGATTGAGTATTAGGGTGAAATATCTTATATGATTACAGGAACTCTTATTTTTTACTAAATATAAGTATTATTCACACTCGTTGACCAAAATAGTGCTCACTATAGATCATGGGCCAACTAATAAATGTGATTCATTAATGAATCACCGGTGATTAAAGACCATTTATTAGCTGTTGCATCATCACTGTCTCCCAAAATATTTTCTTGTTCCCGCATACTACACGCGTAAACCTCTTATTTATAAAACCATTTATAAAAAAATATAATAGGTGATACTATGATATGACAGCGACGGGGAGAGAAGGATCATCTGACAACACGATCACCATATACTAGTTTTAAAATGTGTAAGCGTTATCACCCCTCAAAAGCACGTAGATTACAAACTCATACGGTATATAAACCACTACCCTACGTTCAAAATTGCCAGGCACGAAATAAATTCAGTGTTTGAGCACAGCAATAAAAAATAAAATGAAAGAATAGATTAACATTGATAGACCACCGACGTCGGGGAGGATGTTACGATATTTCTCTGCATCACCATACTCTTGTTTCTCGCAGCCTCAGAGATTTTGTACCCCACATCCTATGAACTAACTGCCTTTGATAGACTCCTCTCATTCGTGAACTTAAAAGAGAAATTTGTACCAATCGAATTGACTGCTTAGTTAAAGTCAATGCTAATTTGTTCTCACGTAAAGACCACCCATTCAATCTGCGATTGATTTCAGCGCAAAAAATACCTTGAACCGTAAACAGACCCCTACCCTCCGTGTTTTTCCGATCTTCAATCAGATCATCAAGCGAAAAAAAACTGACGCAAGCAAGTCCTCGCAGATAATTTTTAAGTGGACCCAGGTAACCGGAATCTCGCAGCTCCTGCATAATAAAATGTATTCAACCTTTTTGAGACACAGCATTTAATTGTCTCACCTTCCCTTCTGCACCACCTCGTCGTCTTTCTAATTAGAACCAGATTATTTCTTCCTCGTCCTTTATGCAATTCGGTTTTACCGCATTATGGCTTGGTTTCTATCCCACTGGCCCTGCCAGACACGTGGGTATCTGTGCTCAATGATTTGTACTTTTCCTACCTCAGTCACCCATAACCCATAGCAAGAGGAGGAACCAGCATGTTGGTCGCTCTCTTATAATCAGCAGTGAATCGTAATGCGCACCTCAAACTTAAATTATAAATAATTGACTCAAAGCAATAACTAAGTTTAATCCACACACTGGATATTTCTTCTGGTTGACCTTCAGCAAGTTTATTATTAAATTATTTATTGAAGATTTTCATGCTTCCAATAAAATAATATCGGTATTTAGTCTTATGTACGAACAGCATAACTCCTCTAGTAAAACAACCTGTACAACATCCTACACCCATCGGGGGGAATCGAAATCGCGAAACACTTAAGCCTAACGTAGATGCTCCCCAACGCCTCTCCACTACAGACACCAACCGATTGCTAAAAGGCAGGAAAGCTAGTTTACTCGTGGAGCGAAGATTACTTCCAAGATTTAACGAAAAGAAAAAATATTACTTGTATTTTCACAATTCATTGGTAGGCGACACCCGAAGACCAAACGACCTAATAGTCCTTTTTCCCATGCACAATTCAGAACCACCGTAGTATAAAACTTGGGACAACTGTTATACTACTCGCAAACCTTATCACTTGTCAGCTTTTTTAAATGCTCAAATCACAAAGTCTCCTTCATGCCTTGCGTCCCAATACCCTGTGAATCGATCTAATACCCTGTGTACCCAGGGCGGCTAAAAATATTTAGATGTGATTTTCAAAATAAATGGCGGCGGCAAATCACTCCGGCACATAGTTGGTGGCAGCCGCATTTATCGTTTACATTTTCACCGTTT
>LYUA01000188.1:335913-346322 GCA_002093875.1 Calopteryx splendens | reverse complement strand
TTATAATCTAATATTTGTAGAAATTTCTTTATTTCCCCAACCGATAGCGAATAAGTAATCGCGGAATAGATGACAGAACCAATAAAAATGAGAATTTTTCTATAAACTCAACCTGTAAGCTAAATTATTTTCTTTGTCACCCACCCATATCCTTAAAAAAAAAAGATCGTTCTACATAGGCATTTCCATTGGTGCCTGCAAACTCGTCCATACAAGGCAAGATACAATTTATGCTTTATTTATACAATTAATGTTCAAATTTATGTTTATACTTTAAGTGTAAACTTTTATTATATAAGACCATTGTCTTTCACAAGTTGGAGTATAGCGCAGAATAACGTGTTGTCCAACCAAGTCATCCCATTTTTTGTCTTTTTAACATAACCGGAGAACGATAATGAATGATGTATTCCTTACGATTGACAAGCAAATAAATACATATATCGAAGATACACATATTTGAATTACCTATGTATTTCACGTTAATACTTTAATACAATTCATATTGCATACAAAATAAATAAATGTTTGCTCTCCTGATAAGTTACGACTCATACTTCCCTCTAGTAGGGATTATTTTATAGATTGAAGGTAAAAATTAAAGATTTCACCTGCGCAGAGTATTTTGAGGAAAATCTAACATGATTCTGCAACCTTGTGCGTCACCGTATCCAATTTTCGGACTGAAGCGGTAGTTATTATAGCGGAAAAATCTAGGAATTACAGCGTATCATCGTAGCATCATTGGATCGCCCTTCCAGGTAGATACTACATCGAATCGCATCATCGAATGACAGCTCCGCAGGCGGATTTTATTCGGAAAATTTAAGAGTGAATAAATGGTACACAGTATTTAGCCTTACATCCCAGAGCTACACAGGATTCGAATCTTTAACTCATCGTTTTTATCGAATCGAACACCACCAAATCGTTAAGTCAGAAGGCGAACCTTATCAATAAGTTCATAACTATCACCAGCATTGTGGCACACTCTGGTAACGCTCAAACCGGGTTAAAAAAATCTCCCGAGCAATAAATAAGAGAATGAAATTAATTATTGAATTCTCGAAGCAAGCACCAAGAAAAAAAGTGCACTGCTAACACAAAGTATGCTGTTTAATAATGTGACCCGAACGATTTTCTCGAAATAATCAAAGGTACTAGGAAATTGTTATGACGGCGACTACTCCCTAATATCGAAACAGGCCGTGATTGATGGTGAATTCCTACAGGAAATCATACGAAGTCTTTCAACTTTGGACAACAAATTATACTGACTTAGTCAGTATGGTTTTGATTTCGTTACCTTCCCGATTTGTTCAATTTATTATGACGACACAAAACAAAGAAACTTTTTTTGCGATCGGTTCAGATACAGATCTTCAGAAGATTGATTATGCTTCGTTTCGAAATCGATCGCAAGTCAAGTTTTATTCTGCGGAACAGCAAAGTTTCTTTTCACGTGTCCTCGTGATGACGTTCCATCTAGGGACGTCGAGTACCATTGAACGTTCAATTCATTATATTCGTTTCACCATCTCTAAAACGCTAACAAAACTTCCAGACGATCGCGAAGAGAAGTTTCATTGCAAAACGTCCTTCCGCATCTTCGTTCGACCGCGTCGCAAATGTGGTAATTGGCGAAGTGGGTGGAGAACTGCAACTCTGTTCCTTTAAGAAAAGCATAGAACTTGGAGAATCCTGGCCCGGAATCTTCGTTGGGTAGAGGTAGGTATCCATTACGCAAGAATCACCCTACCCGTCCACTTCTTCATTTCTAGCCGAGAGAATGCTATTAAACGTAGATTTCTCGTAGCGGTGGGAAATGGAAAGATATCCCCAAATGGCAAACATCATTAACTTTTGCTATAGTGGTAATGTAAGATTTTTTTCCGAAGCAGAAGCTTCTCCGGACCACATTAAAGGGACTGAAAATTAAAAGTTGAGGCGAGTGGACAAGCGTAGACAAGAAGAGGGTGGGGAGAGGAGCGGAGAAAAAAAAAACAAAAGAAAACCAACCGAAAACGCCTAGGAATGGTGGGGGAAGAGAAAAGGTTGTGGGGAGAATGACAAAGACAGGAAAAGTGGATGCCGGGCATACTGATAGGCAATGGAATGTGGAAGACTGTGATAGGAGTTATTGGGTATGCGAGGTGGAGAGAAGAAAAGAAGACATGTTGGACGGAATGGAGAGAGGCGGAAAGTATGTGAAGTTAGGAAGATTTTTGGTATTGCAAGGTGCTATGGGGTTTAGAGTCGTGTTTTAGACGTGTAGCAATGGTTGGTCTCTTGCGCCCATGAAAAACCCATTTCAACCGGTAGACACTACTGATAAGTGACTCGTATTTTTTAAATGGAAAATTCAAAGGCCAATAATTTATTGTATCGTGTGGTTTCAGACTATTCAGCGTCGTGTTCCGACGTGGCTCAGGTTTAGCACTGCTTAATCCCTGGCTCCGTCAAAAACCTTTCCTCGACCGAGAGACCACGGTAGGTAATAATGAAATATTGCAACGACCAATCAATTCACGCCGCTTGGAATCTCACCCCACGACGGCCGAGAATTTATAAACTTATCCACCGCTCACTCGCTCCCCACGTGGAGAGCAGCGCTTCATTTCCTTGTCCGCTGCCGACAACGGCCGGCTGATGACCGCCCGAGTCGGAGGGGAGGGGGATGACAATAATCGATTTCAATTTTTCAAAGACACGGATTCGAGGCTGGCCGAGACAGATATCGAGCCAATCCTCCTCCATTCATCCTCAAACCCTCCCCCCCACACGCCCTCTTTCCCTACCCAACACTCCCATCCAACGTCGAGTGCCCAAACACCCTTCCGAAGGGTGCTAATTCAACCTAATGACGAAATCGGGAACGCGAGAGGGCCATGGGCATCCCGGAAAATGGGGTGCCAAGCCGAATGGGTGACTCCCGCCGGGCGCTAGACAAGGTTCCCGTAATTTAAGTGTCTATTCGCCATGTTTTGATGTTGCCAACGCACTGAGTGGTCTAACGAACTAACGCAGCCCTGCACGAAAAAGAAAGGAAGGCAATAAAATTTCACTCCATAAAAATCCTACCGGCACGACCCAGATTTCGAAAAGACGTGTCATACTCAGGTTTATAAGGGGATTGACGGAGTTCCTCTTTTTTTTCTTTTCCTTAATGGTGAAATCCCACCTAGTTAAGACTAACATGTGTTTTATTGAAAGTAAATTATTCAAAAGTTGGTACATATATCTCAGCCAACGTGCTTCAAAACGTGTTAGCTATCGACGAAACGCGTAGCGAATAGACACTACAGTGTGTTGAACAGGAGGTATTCGTGTCATTCACACCATGAATGTATATAAATAAATTAATTTATTATATATAATAATAAATTAATTGCAAAGACGATACTTATAAAACAATTAGCAAGCTCTTGACTTCTAAATGATAAATAACAGATGAAAATATTATTATTCGGAATCATAATTAATACGTAATCATCCGTCATTAAGTCATCATCAACGTGTTCATTTTTCAACTCAACAATTATTTCATCATTCGTTTAATTCAAATACGAGAAACACCAATGCTCTACAATTATTCTTCCAAATTAACAAAATTGAACATGAACACTGAAAAGCACCAATAGTTATCTAAGGAAACATAAATAGATCCATATGCATACGTCTTCGGAACACGTAAAGTCCTTCACACAACAGGTTGGATCATCCAAAATAAGATCAAGAAGTTTCTGCCATATAAGTTTAGTACCGCGAATGGAATGACGCAGGACAGCAAGAGGAAAGAAAAAAATCTTTAGTGACAAATGTACCAGATATTTCTGCTAGTAACCCCTATGCATTAAACATGGAGTGCGCTTTATATGTAGCTATCATGCGAGGTATATTTTCCGAGTAGTCACTACTCATAAGTTATTACTGAGCATTTTCACTTCCATAAACGTTATGATATTAGTTTATGATCGACGAAAAACACATACTGAGAAAACCTTCCTTGCATGAGGCAATTTCAAATGATGGCTGAAAAATCAAATCCGGAACGAGAAAACCTCTAACAATTAGCTGAAACGAGACAACCTAACAAGATATACAAGCCGGAATGGCTAGAACCATAACACCCTCCCCCCCTGCCACACGCCCTAGCGGCGGCTTGCGGGGTATTGTGTGGATTTAGATTTTTTAAATGTACCACGACAAAATATTCTGGAAGCCCGACAATGATTGAATATAGTAAATGATAATTATACCTCTTTTAACCGAAAGAAAATCTGCTTTAAGGTGCGCTCTTGTATCTTTGGGTAATGAATAAAAGTATTGGTGTATTTCTGAAGTATGTCAAATGTGACCAAATAAACCAAGTTGCTAAAATAAATCAAGTGTACTACATACCCTAATTAATGCCCACCAACCTTAATGTTTAACTTGGCCTTTCACTTACTGTGAAACTCGTTTTTTAAGGCCGCTGTAGAGTGGAAGTGCGGAAATACTGCAACTACTGCAATTCCCGTTGCAGTTTTATTCATAACCTTCGTTTAGCTACATGGTAACATCTTCTATATTGTATTCTCTCTTTCCTCATCTCTACATAATGAATGAATTCCACGAAGTCAGGCCAAGTACGTATCTCTTACAACTGTAGTGATTCAGTAGTGTATTGCATGATAAAATTAATCTCCAATCACTCGATTCGCCATATGGATTGGCTAAAGGATGAGGACTTATTCGGATCCTCATCCTCGGGTAAATCATAAGGCAGTTCATTTTCCCGAAATAATATCACCAACAGGTAAGTAGCCCCTTGAAATCCATCGCGACAAATCCAAGTCCCCGGTTCACATACACTATTAGATTCTACCGAGCTCTTATGTCTCTAATCGACTTTCTTAACAAAATAATAGCCAGTAATGGGCAGGCGACAGTGAGGAGAAACCCCGAAGCGGACACATGGAGAGAGAAACCTTTTTTAGGGATAGAACGCGTTTCAACACTCATCGTTACGTAATTATGACCTGCGTCCTCGATTGACTGACTTGCGTGGAGATTCCCGTCCTTAAGCTTGGCTCCTTCAAACATTATTTCCCATGCTCCTTTCAAACTTTTTACGCACGAATCACGGAGGTGGCACGTTCTCCCCACCGCTGCTGGAAAGCTTCGGAAGGGAATGCTTTCCTAAAGCAATCCCAGCAATCCCGCAAGGGTTACCGGGTACGCGGTCGAAAAGTGTGAGATCTTCCACATTCCTTTTATTTGAACGATGACATTCCAAGAGACCAAGGTCATCGAGGGCCACGGGAGGACTGACATCAAATTTCTCCCCGCCCTTTTCCATCAAATCTGACTTTCAATGACGTAATCGTCGAATATTTTTCTTTAAATCTCAAATGGTGTTTCAATTGATTTGCGGTCGTTTTTAACACCTACACTCCATTTTGAACAGGAATTATCTCTCTCATAGAGGATTAATGAAAACATGAGAAGCACTCGGCGGATACTTGAAAGGAGAAGCGGAGAAATATTTGGACACACGGTTGTCTACGGAAGACCGAACGAAATTACAGGAAACCTGCTGCATACCGTCTACGAATTCATAATCCGTGATGACGATTATTTATAATTATTATGGTAAATTAATTATAAGGAGATCAGAAAAAATGATTACGATATTTATTACATAATCAGGTTTTATTCTCAACGGGAGAGGTGCGTAACAATGCGGAGTTAAGAACTTATGTAATCAAGATTTAAGTAAAACTCACAGGAAACTCTTTACTACTTCATTTTCAGAGAGAGAGAAATTCGTTCTTTTGCAACTATTTTTCAATTACATCATGCGTTTCTCCTCATCGTCTCTCACTAGAATGAAACTTCTATTCCCACTCAACTACGTCACAAAACTTTTAAAACAAAAATAAATTTCACATAATTTCCTTTCTCGGAAACGATAATCTCTAAACATTCCTATCTAGCCCGCAACAAACCAGTAGAATAAACGCGGATAGCTGACTTTGAAATCATTAACAGAAGGAAGAGAGAATATTATTCACGGGCAGCCAATGTTCCGCTTCAGTCAGAGAAGTACACTTTCCGGCGTGGTCATAGAATTTGACGGAGCGGCATGGGAAACAACCGGGTTTTCCTAAGTTGGCAATTCGGGCAGCGAGCTAACGAGTTCTGCTTACGTGTTGCAATACGCTGGACGCCAATGCTATCACTTCCATCTCGAAATATATTCCGAGTGAATGAAGCAGAGGCAATCTTCAATCTTACTAGAGGAACGCTTTCATACCACACCAGAAGTTTTCGTGCGGCGGAAGGCAAGAATATTTCCCTAGTCTAAAAGCTGACCTGCGGCACCCAACTTTAGATTTTGAGCATTATGTAAATGCACTACTTTAGCATTATCATCATAATAAACCTTTTCACTTCATCCGACGCAAAAATTTTCGTCGAGTGCTCCATGCTGACAATAAACGACATAGAACGTCTTGTAACATTTTTTTAAAATAACAAGTACACAATAAAAATGTATATAATTTTATGCATTTCCTATGCATATCTATCGATCAACAATCAGATGGATTAATCAGCCCCGGCCCCGAATCTCCATCATGCATACAGCAAGAGCAATCAATGATACAATCCAATAGATATCGTACAATTCCAGAGTAGATTTTTAAAAATCGCCAGTGAAAAAAAATGTGTACGACTTGTGCCGAGGACCCCAGTGTTGGAGCGGTTGACCGGGGTAACGGTCGGGAAGAGTGGATGAAAACAATAACTCTAACGCCTAGAGGTTGGTTCGCGCGTCTTGCTTCGATAAAATATTTTTGCAAGGCACTTTTACGGAAAACATTTAAAACACGTGCGAAATCTTGCTCTATTTATAGGTTTCTGAAATGGATATTTGAGCATAACTTTTACTTTATCATTTATTTACTGTTTCATTAGGTTTTTAAAATGAGAAAGCCAACTTAATTTCAGAAGTACACTATTTATTTGCGTCGTGCCTATTATGACGACGATTGCAAAATTTGAAATTTAGTTTCAGTGGCGATATGACAGATGTATTTTCCCATTAGACTTGAACATTATTCTCTTAAGACGCTGCTAAAACCAACAGTTCGAAAATAATTTTCTTGCTTTAGAAGTTCTTGAGAGTTGTAGATAACGCTGCTCGTAATAATTTCGCTCTCGGAACGCGAAACCGATATGGGTCCCACACTGTGCCAACTTTTTGAGAAGTGCAATCCCCCGCTTGCTAACCCCCATGACCATAATCTTGGGTTTCCTCACATCCCGCAACTCTGCCCGACTGTCATTGCCCCTGGTAGGGACGCGCAATACTCTTGTAACGCAAATCTCATCCTCTGAATGTACCCGTCATTGATTAAAACAGCGCACCCCAACAACATAAACGCACAAAGAGATCAGCTTGATAATTTTCAGTTGCACCACGTGCGTTAATACGGTTACATAAGCGAAGTTAAATCCGATGCTTCATCATAACTTTCATAAATAATACACTCAAGCTTAAATTGGGTAAATATGAACTGCTCTTCCATCCACATCTTTTTCCCATACTTCCGCCTAACAGCCCTACGTAGGCAATGGCTTCCAAAAACAAGTAACACGTGAAACTAGCCATACCTAACTCTTATAATTCATATTCAAGACAGCAACTGGCAAAAAGGAAAAACAATTTTCCAATAGAATGAATGCTGTGGCCAACGATTCAAGTGCCATGCAAAGTGGGATATTCCGATCTTGATTGAGAGCAAGGACGTTTCTCGGCGACTTCCCTGCAAGGAACGGGTGTGAATGGATACAGGGAGAAAACAAATGAAACAAATTAGGAAAATGATGAAGCATCTTTTGGCCAATAACTTTAAGTTAATACTCACCTGGTGCCTGTGCAACTGAAGCTTGAAATCCAAAAAAATACGACCCAGTTAAATTTTAGTCACCACATATCGAACGGATACTTTAGAATAAATTCATTTAACATCCACCGTGTCTTATCTATTAAAAATGGTCAAGTCAAACATGAAAATGTAAATGGGACATGCCATGAAGTATCAACCATGGCGGTACAGCTATTAAGGGATTGCAAGGTACTTGGCCAAAAATTCGTATCAGAATTAAACTAGATTATATACCGGTAACTGTCAAATAACCTTGTGGACTTTAACAAGTTCCATGGCCAATGCTTCAACTCCGAATGTCCACGAGCGTCGATCAAAGCAATTAGAAAGGCGAAATGGCAAACGCCTTCCTTCTTCATGGAGAACAGGAAATCGGAAAAATACTTATACCACATGAACACGAATGCTTTGAAAGCGTAACCAGTAGATAAAACGCATAAAAATGCATGCCCACATGGGGAAAGTAAAAGGAAATCCACTCACTCTAGCGTTAATGGTTCAAGTTGATCACCTTGAACCATCAAAGAAACGGTAGTCGCGTGCAAATTTTCAATTCATGTGATACAACGGCGAGATTGGCGATAGAATATTTTACACAATGTAAGAAATATTTAATTATATTTTTAGTTTTCTACAAGACGACGCTGATTGAGTTGAAACTTAGATTTCATGTAAATAGGCTCCATGAATTCAGGAATTCCTCAATTGGGATACATTCTTAACACACAAATTTCTATACTAACTGCGTAATGGCTTTTTAAATGATATCACTTACACCCACACAGCTTGCATATCGTTCTCGTTTGATAACTACGGTCAAGATTTAGACCGAAACAACACAAATACTTAACCTTAATCAGCATTTGACAGTAAATTTTGATACATGGGCTGATCGCCACTCAACAGACAACTTCACCTATTAGCTGGTGGCTTGTTTACATTAGTAGCTAAGGTCAACTGGAACAAACAACAAAAATTACGTATTTCTGACTTAATCAGGGCTTCGTGGGGAACATTTTTCGGTCCTGGGATCACTGTTTCTTATTACTGTATGTAGCACGAAATCCTAACTGCTTGAAACGATGCTTTCGTGTCCCCTCGCAAAATCGTCCTGCCGATGACAAGCATCCGAGGCATAAGATTTAAAACACGCTTCTTAACAAGCTCGTGAGAAAAACCACCAATTCCAAGCAATAGGGAAAAAATTATCCAAATTTTTTAAAAAGTTAAATTTACATCATAACGACCGCGGAGACGACACTATGAGAAACATTAAAATACTCCCACTACAATAAAGTAATTGCAAAGTATTTGGAAGACAAATGTGCAATATTGGACTCTTGTGAACTAAACCGTCCTGTATCCGCATTCGCCCATAGAGTGGATGACACGTCACGAATTAAAGCCGGGATAAAATCGAAAACTAAAACAGAGTAAACCAAGCATTCATTAATGACAAAACTAATTTTTAAGGAATCCGAAGTGACTAAATACCTAAATCAACCCCTCCTAGCCTTCCAAATTGGCATGTGACGCGTGTTACGACGCTATTCTTAGGTCACTGTAAAGAGGTATGACCTTACAAAAGCAGATATCCGTCAAATTAAAATGTGGGCTATAACAATACATTTAGATCACAAATAGCGAGGCGTTTAAATTTTTTTGCAATGAAAGAGAAATTGCCGGCAGAAATAGATCATATACTTCTATTAGCGTCGGAGTGGAATACACCTACATTTATCTTTTTTCCTCAGAGTGTTCTTATCTGATAGTAAAGGGTAGGGGTCTCAATAGAGAAATCATCGATATAAACCCGATTTCTCAGTGCCTTCCATGGGACGCGTCAGCAGGCTCGTATCTTAGTTTCTCTAACCCTTCGTAGAATATTATTAGATAAAAACATTCCAAAGCTAACGAATTATTTTTGAGCTTTAGACTGATTCCTTGAGACATTCTCCTATGGGTCCCCAACGCATACCAACATTGTCCATGTATTGCCCCATTCAAATAAATTAAGGATTTCCATTAGGTTTATCTATCTCACGTCTATATAAACCAACCAGCATCGTGAGCGCGGGTGATTTTCCCTTTATTGAAAACATACAGAGCGTATAAATCTAAAATAAACACTTCATTAGCTACGCTCGAAAATGACACAACGGAAAATATACCCTAATCCCACACGCTAATGAACTTCACTTGCATTGAAACCTTGATAACATGGGGGACCACACCTGCGCTGCTCTACATAACGAGCCAAGGGAGATCAAAAAATCACAGTAATCAACCTGAAGGTCGAATTGGCAGGAGAGGGTAGAGCTCACCCAGTACTAAGCCCAAGGGCATGTGGAATTCACATGTCAGGGTAGGGTGGCCAGTTCCTTTCCTGTGATTTCCCAGGATAACCTGGTACCAGAGAATTAGTACGCAGCTTGGGTGAAGCTGAGGGTGCCCAGAATCGGCCGTCACCGGGAA
>LYUA01000188.1:320290-331246 GCA_002093875.1 Calopteryx splendens | reverse complement strand
AAAGCACTCGGCCGGAAATCGAGGGATCCGGGTCCCGGTTCAGGCGAATGATTTTTACTGTGAATTTTTCGCATATGTCTACACAGCATGAGCATAGATGAAAAGAATTGACTCCTTTATCTACCGATGTAACGCGATAGTTCTACAAGGTGTGCATACATTTTTCAAACGAGCATTTCGGGAAGTCTGAATTTAGCAGTCAATTATCAAGATTAACACCGATATTGGTGACTGAAGCAGTTAGCGGTAAACGGCACAATTCGCCTAAATATGGTTTATAATAAGTGGGTAAGTGACTAATTAAGAAGTACCTCCATAAATATCCTATTACGTATGCTAGTTATGGGATCTCCAATCACCCATTACGTATGGTAGTTATGGGCTTTAATTAACGACGTCTTTTACTCCAATGCGAAGTTGAACCCCTGTCTCTGAATCGCAATAAATGGAAAAACAAGAAGACGCACTGGTAGTTTTATCTAATTAAAAAACATTTTTGTACTTCTTATTCATGGAATTTCCCAAAATCGTGGCCTAAAAGAAACATCTCGATGATTTTCCTATTTATTAAATCCGACGTTTCCTCATCTTTAAAGTAATCCCACATATTTAATAACTTCATAATTTCATTAATCGCAGAAGATATGTTTCTCTTTTCAAATATTTCTATAATGTAAGATAAGACGCTGAAAATATGTATGCATTCCTGCTGAAACCCAGACAATTGAATCATAATTTTTTCCACCCATTAACATGTGGAAATAACCATTATTCCCGACTCGGAAAACAAATCTGCACTGGCATGTTAATTTCACGGTCAACCTAAGTATTGCTTAATGAAATTCGAGTTCAACCACGCCTTCGAGGCTCAACGATAAAAGAGCGTCGGACGAGTGAACGCAGTCAACTAACCATCAAATGCAGTGACGCCACAAACATTTTCATATAGCACAACCGACACGCGAGATTATTTCCCTGTCACGTCCGCAGTGACTTATCTTCGTTATTTATGGACGTTTGGCCATCAAGGAGAAAGTTCCGTCCAAGTGACAACAACAAAGCACAAAGGACTCGCGATTATGTAGCGACTCAGCATCTTATTATAATTTCATGCTGCTTCGAACGCCTGAAATCTCTTTTAAATCCTTCATTCACTGTGAAAGCATTTTAAAGCTTATTCGTACGCGACAACCAGCCAATTATATCTACACACGCCTGGAAGCTGAGGCTAACAACAGGTGATGCAAGCAACAAGTGATATTTCGTAAAGGAATAAGGATGTCGGAGCGCATTAAATCGATACCGAAGAAAATAAAATAACACGTTTTACAGGGCACAAAAACAAAACATGTGCGTGTCTAGTAGAAAATAATCTAGTATTTCTCCATTAATGGTTTAAATCACAAAGTAATATTTACTTAAGTTCTAAAGACAACAAACCTTCAAGAGTTATTCTCCAAAATAATTAAACTTTCCAAGCCTCGGGTGAGTAGTACATATTTTACGAAGTTGCTTTATAAGAAAGAAGTGTTTGGGCTAACGGCTACTTTGTTGCGATAGGAAATGCTGGACAAAGAAAATCTGTTGGCTAAAGCAACCTTGGAACAAGTGGAATGCTTCACCTACCTCTGAAGTACCATGACATCGGATGGACGTCAAGCGCAGCATAGCTCAAGCCAAGAAGGCGTTAGTAATGAAAGGAAAGCTGCAATACTTAAAGGAACTGAAGATGCAAACAAGGAAGTTGAGATGTTGGAGGAGATTACTGAAGATCAAATCGACGTAAAGTTAGAAACGAAGCTGCTATACCCTTTCTTGGGTCTGCTAATACAGACGAGCAGAAGAGGAAAAGACCACATAGAAGAAAAACCGGAAAAAAGAGCCCGAGAGACAGATTGTCACACCATGAGACAACGGATTTGCCAGGAAGAAAAGCGAAGGTAAAATAGAAGGGAAAGTGTCCCGGGGAAAACCATGGGATAAATATGTAGGGAAAATAAGGAAGGATATATTAGGAGGGCCTAATTTGGAGTAAGGGAATTGACATGAGATAGGGAAGAATGGCGGGGTGCAGTCTAGCGATGTTAGGATTGAAAGACTGTGATGATGACGAAAAGTCTTTAATGTACATACATCGTTGAGCAAGCTGAAAATCATTTTACTGAATTACTTTCCATTTCCAGCAAAGAATTTGAAAATAGTAAGCTAAGATAAAAAGTATCCTAAGATAATTTTATCATCGCAAATGAATGCAATCAATACTGATATGATCCGAATTTTATCGGACATTTTAGCGACGGGCAATAAATAGGAAATTCGCCAGTGCAGTTGCGAGTATACCAATAAAAGTATCAAAATAAAATCAGCTGCCACGGTTAATCTGAAAGCGCGCTGGTCTCTCAATCTAATGGTCGTGATTTCAAATCCTGCCTCGAAAATGAACATATGTCGCGTTTAATGGTTTTTCTAACGGTGGGGAAACGCCCCCAGAAAGTCCAACTCCTAAAATATATCCAACTATGACGAACCCACGAGTGTTCCTGGTGCCTTACGAAAGGTGAACGAGTTGCATCATGTCACCGGGGAGGAAATATTATTTACTAGCAACGACGAGAGATGGGCCATAAATGAGAACTGGAAGACAACGTCATACAAATGTCGAAGGATCACACTTTGGACCATTGCACTTCACCAGTTCAGGTGGGCGTTCCTGACGTTATACATATCCAAAATAAATTAAAAACCCGTAAATATTCCCTTAACGCCAAGGTTTTCACTTCACGGATGCGTATGGAAACCTGTAATATTATACCAGACAGAGAGGGGAAACCCCGAGGAGACATTTTCACATTAGCGAGAAAGGAAATCAAACCAAGGTCACTCGCTCCTTCCCTAAAAGCGGGGTAGCAAAACTCATTCCCCCATAATTGAGCAAATGGGGAGAAGAAACAGGGGCAGTTACGTTCGAACGAAGAATGCCCTGTCTCCTTTCCTTTCACCAGTATCCTTCTGCAGAGAAAACGACCAAATTAATTATTTTTTCAAATTGGGAGAATTGTCAAACTAGTTCTTCATCAGACTCGAAATGAGACGTGGGCCATGCCCAGCTTAGGAACTTGCCTTGATAAGTTCGGTGGGACAGATGTTGACGGACTTATGAAAGATTTGATAAAATAACAGCGTGGCATGGAATTAAAAGTTACCACAACCTGGACACAAATCTCAACGTCAGGTAAACAAGAAAGAGGAAAAGTTGAAAAATTCCAGTGAGCTTCGTCCCATTAAGTAAATTCCACACCTACCGAGCGAGATGACTTTATTAGGGTTTAATGGCTTAATAACCCTTCGTTTTCCAGCATGTGAACTTGTGTACAATTAATACTACCCGTTTATGGAGTGAGTGGAAAACGATGGGGAAGTACAGACTTCGATACCTTATTTTGGGTAGGTGAAAAAGTCTCGTTTCCAGAAAAATTGAACATCTTTAGTGTTTACTTTCAGCGCAATAAACATTAAATTATTGATGCACGAACCTCTGTGATTAATACAATCATTAATTCACTGCTTCTCCATAGTAAAACTGAAAAATATTGATTTTCAATAATACTTAAAGATACTTAAGCTACACAGCTTGGCGGAGGGTGGACTGTGGGTGATCAGTAACATACAGAGGATAACAAATTGATGAGAGGGTCTACTATCAAGGAGTAGTCGTCATGAATTGGTGGAGCACTGGCGAGGGTGTTAACGGCTCTTTTTAGGGTAAAATTGTCTTAAAATAATACCTACGGCATCGTAGGAAGCATGCGACTTGGAAATAAGCCGTCACCAAATGTATACCTTTACTTTCCGAAGGAGAGGAAATTTGCTCTTTTGTGTACGTGCGAAGGTGGAGACGAGAGAAGGAAGCCATACCAAGTACCGAAAGACACGTAATCGACGAAAGACGTAATGGAACCCTGGCGGTTAAAATATTCCGAAAGGAACTAGTTTACCCCCACGGATTTTCCGGCGGGGCCTCTCGACATTTTTGCCCCTTTAAAATTTCAATCATACCGACTTTATACACACGTTGATTGTTTTCGACTTCGTTCCCGTCGAATGCCGAAGCAAATGTTAACATTTGACAATGCGTCTACACTTGCGAACGGGTCTTCAAAAAGATGAAAAGATACCCAAAAAAAAAGAGGTAAAATTTAAGTTTATTAAATCAGTCGAACCTTGACAAAAATTGGGCGTAAAACAAATAAAACCAAAGGATAATGACAACGGAAAATTCCTTAAAAACCTTACGCCTGTGAAAAGCAAGGGATGGAACAAATACACCACGGGGAATACGCTTTTAAATTCCCTCACCTCAAGCAAATTAAAATTTGTTGACCCAACCCAGTGGCTTTCCATCCACGCTGCACTTCGAAAACTCTGCGACTGATCGCACTCTCTCTCTTCCCAACCTACATCAAATTCGTAGTGGGAAAAGAAAGGAAATCTGAGAGCATGGGCCTTCCACAAGACAAATATCTCCCCAAGACAAAGAACACGCACAGAAAATGGAAGTCCAATGTTCTTGCCTACTTTCCCATTCCCTACCCTTAGTCGGGGATTCAAGACGCTTCGATCTGTCTATTTTCTTTGAATACCTATTGGCTTGTTTTCTGAGGGTAGGCAAGACATATCTAGTCCAGGGCTTAAAGCAAAGTCGGCGTATATTATCTTTAAGAGACCGCCACTGAGTATGATGCTCGAGAAAAAAAAATCAGGATAAACGGTGAAGCACAACTGCAGAAATTCCTATTTTTCCATTTTTATTTTATACTTGATAAAAATTTGAAAAAGGATGTTGATATCTGGTTATAGAGGAGAGAGAAAATAAACTGAATGGAGTGGAAGACAAACAATAATTAAATGATATGATCAAGGAAGACAGGAAATCGTGTACGAAATCTCGTAAGACGCTAAAAAGTTAATGGATTGTTTAAGGTTTGTAATGTTTGTTAGTAGGAGGAGATATATAAATAATCATTATTTAGGGCAGCGTATCGGAGAGAGAAAATATGAAGGAGGAAATGGTGCACGACAAATGCTTTTGTTTGGCTCTGAGGCACCTGGAAATCCACCCCGATGTGTAGTACCGAACGGAGACCGTCCAGTACTTGACGTATAATCGGTGAGAAACTTAAAATGCTTCAAAAACTCTTTACTAAACCCTAAATATATATTCTCCAAAACGACTATAATTATGTCGAAAGCGTCACTAAGTCTTTATAATAACAGCGTACAATAAAACCTACCTTTTTTTGAGGTTGATATTTAAGAAAGGGTATTGACAGAAAAATTATTTTTCACTTTAAAATATATTATAATTACAATATATTGCCAAAAAGAGGGATTAGGAAGCAAAAAATTAGCACCTGGAAAAAAATTGCTGGAATTTAAATGGTCTATTCCATGTCATGCGTGTTTCGCAGGGTCCATTTTGTCTTGACGAGATGAACTGTGAAAGAACTAAATCTGCACACAAGAAAACTCAGAAAATAGCACACACCTTTCCACTTAATATGTCAAGAATGTGACAAGATTAAATGTTGAAAAGTGCACACCATCTAGGCATCTAGGATATTTACAATTTCCTTTTTTGAACAACGCAAAATGACATTAGTGACTCAGCCGGACTCGCAACGAGTTGTGCAACAATATTTGTTCATGTAAGCAACTAAAATGTATATAAATGTTAATAATGGACGGGACATGTGCATAAGATGCACAGATTCCAAAATAATTGAAACTCGTAGCTACACATTTTAATACGTAGATACCCAAGCAAACACTTCCAAGACTTCTAAAATTGATTCTCTCAACATACAACTTTAAGTAGCACCTCGTTTATACGAGCAAGCATAAAGGGCTTTAAGACATGAAGGAATTAGCCCACTGACGGGTCTTATGTTGAGCTTTTTAAACCCAGAATACATAAATAGATATCTACTCTACATAGTTCACTGAAAAACACCGGTAGGGAGCTTGGCAAGTATTAATTGCACGCCTGGGGCCAGTTATACAAAGCTACGACTGGCTTTACTACAAGTCCACTAAATTAAATCATTACTATAATATAAAACATTCTAAGCCACACATACACTGGAAAGTATTTGTAAATAAGGCAGGGACACATTTGAAGTTTCTGTATAAGAAAATTACAAGGACTTGTAACCTCGAGAAATAGGTATGCAGTGTCCAATGGGAAGTGTCCATTATAAAAATTCTCAAAATGCAAACACGCAGCAGAGAGGTTATATAATCTAAAAAGGATAAAAGAAACCGTAATGTTTATTAAATGGCATTCTGTCTTTCCTCGAGTTTCCCCCTTTCTCTGATCGCATGCTTATTGACGATGCAACCTTGAGTTTTCCCTATCACCGCCTTAAAGTAAAAAAAAAAAAACAAGGGTTACATAAGAACTACCTTGTAGTCGCTAGGCGCCAAGTGATCTACCTCAGATTTCAAATATAATCTCCAAATGTTGTATATTTCTAATGCTAATGCTTAGATACGTGGGTAGGAATTGGTTATGGAGTGTAATAGACTTTCTTGAATTGGCAGTTTTCAGCAACCTCTCTTTACCGCTATCAAACGTCGCCCAGTAATCAGCAACAAGCATGTTACCATAGGCGAGGCTAGAACCCACCTCATGCTAAGCCTTACTGCATGTGAAATTCACACTTCAGGGTAAGGGAACCAGTCCCATACTCTGTGTGAACTGAAGGTTACCAGGAATATCTGATACAAATTGAACCACAGCTTGGATGAAAATGAAAGTGGCCAAAGGGATAATTCGAATTTGAACCCGGGATTTACAAGTACTTAAGTAGCTGAACGCTCTAACTACTGATGAACGCACTTAAGAAATTCTAACTGTGGAGACAGACTGGAAAAGGTTTCACATAGGTCTCCTATTCTTCCAGTGTACGTCTATCTTCTGCAATACAATTAATTGTTACCATAACATCTTGTTAAGTGCCTTATTGAAATCCACTTAGCAAACAAATACACACTCATTATACTCTATATTTCTTTGTATTAGTGACCTTTTAACGTTTGCCCCTACCCTTCCTCTTCGCAAACATCCTCTCCGAAGTAAACGATTGCCCTCTTCTCCCTCTCCTTTATATTGATCATAAATACTACATTTTCTGCGTGCGAAATCAAAATAATTGCACTAGAGTCCTTAAATACTGCTGCTATACCCTTTCTTGGGTCGGGAATTAGCAGTGATCTAACAAGGTCATCTAAATTCTAAAGGGTCCTTCAATTGAGCTTTCACACACTATTGTGTACATTCCTCTTTTGGGCAGGCTTTAGGCATCATCGTTCCATTGTAATGCCGAACTGCCATTTCCAAAAGTGTATGACGGATTTTGATCCATAAAACTCCTAAAAAAAGAAGTAGGTATTGCCGTTTGAATTTCGGAAGGAATCTAAATGAATTTCGAAAATCTTCCTATCTCCAAACCTTTACCAGAACCGCTTTCGACTTTTTTCGTTGCCCAGAATACAGGTCCAGCACATCTCGCATGCATCCGAAGGGAACATCCACATGCACGTAGAACCCTCAGAGTCTATCGAAAATGCGGCAGGGCTTGGTTCCACCCTGGTACGCAGTATTCACTTCATGTGCCACCTAAACCGTCAGGTCCTACAAATACTACCTATAGTATGGACTTTATATAATACAAGTCCAGTGGGGCCAGACTTCGAATGACCCGTCTGTTTTATCGCCTTTCTAACGACGGTGGTTACGTAACAGCGATGTGGAGTGAAGGGACCCTGCACAAGATCCAGAGGAGTTTCCCAGGAATTCACCCAAGGTGAAACGGAGAGGGTGGGATGCTGAGCGCGAGAGACGAGAAAGGCTAGTTTGGATGGAGGCGAGATAAGACGGAGCACTTGGAATGAACGAGTATAACGGGTTTTTGAGAGAGAAGAGGGGCATGACTGGGGACACGAGGATTGTAGTTTGACGCTAACGCGCGAAGCACCGAGTCTATACGCAAGACTTACTGGATTGCACATTTGACGACACACAAATGAGGGGCATGTCGTGGTCTTTTAGAATTCCAATGGCCCCTCACAAAGGAAGCTAATATGTAGCTCCATACATGTCATTAAAAAGTCTTATATTTATCAATTTTCATTTAAACCATCAGTTTCAATTACCGGTTGCCCAAATGAATGACGGATACAATAAATGCAGAAAACCGCTTTCTGTGCTGATACTGTGGCGTTAAATACGACACGGCATTAATTTATCTAATCGTCATGTCCATTTTATTTTGAGAAAAGCACGTAGTCCGTTGTCATAAATGGCATTATCGAAGGAGAAAAATGCGTGGTACCCTAAAACAAGAGGAATAGGTGACATTTTCATCGTCACATATTTACCCAAGAGTCTTACGTTGTCGCCCATTCTGTGAAGATAAATTTTCAATTTTCATTCTTGCATATATTAGAATGCTTCATTTGAGTTATTAAACAGAAGATATCCATGCAGGTTGCCACTATTATTCAGTGCGTCGGATAACTTTTCTAAATGCTCTGGGATATAAATATGGTTTCTGAAAATAACTTCAATTGAATAATGGCATCATGGCATTCATTAACGTCAGATTAAATAACGCTACTATCCTTCGTTTCAATTTTGTAATGTTTTCATTGAGGTGCCTCCTACCCAAAACATTTATACAACCATTCAAAATCTTATCCGAAGAGATAGCATCAACGGTAGCTCATGAGTGGAGAAGTTCTTTAAAATATAAGTGAGACCACTACAGGATTTTTTTCAATGTGCATAGACAGCTTTAAAAGAAATCTATCAGCTTCAGCTGAGGTTAATAGTCAAGTCCCTGTAATTCAATATCCAATATTTTAATCAATTAAAATTAAATATCCACCCATTAATTTTAGGAATGGAAGAAAATTTGCGAAGCTTCTGAAACTAAGAAAACTAATGCTCGCGACTATAAGAATTCCTTATGCTAGGTGTAACTCTTCGTAATATTCGCTGCACTACATTATTTACCTACTTTTGGGCTCCGATGTAGGCGTTAACATAGTTGAAAGGCATTTCTTCATCTCGACACATCACGGGACTATTCATCCAATATTCAATTTCAGCGCTGTAAATCCAAGAAATAACAGTTTACTGGTGCATTATTGAGATCTTGTTGCCACTTAATAGTGCACATGAGGTTCTGCTTCTTGAATATAGGTAAAAATTTTATTGCAAATGGCCAAAAATTTCATTTTCGAAACAAATAATAGTGGTGTTAATAAACATGAACATTTACTGGGATCAAAAGAATTAACTACCTTGAGAGATGAAGTAAAATTGATACAACGTAATTGAAGGCAACTGAAAATTTGAGCAGGCAATAGAAAAATTCAAATTCAAGAATATATAACGAACGTACCTGAGTCGGTAACACAACCTTGTTGTCTCTCGACAGAAAAATTTCAAGGAAATTAATTCATTCCTGAAACATAACAGAGACGATGTTTACTTAATATTTAGAGCTTCTAGAAAAATTCGTCACTACTGAACACGTAATGGAAATCGTCGTGTCACTCAACTGAATGTTTAAACTGAAAATGAGATATTTAGTCAATCCTTTAAGAAAGCATTTTGCACATATATCTTCATCCACTTACAGGATAAGCACAACTGCGATACAAATAAGTTGTATTCAGGACATAACCAATTACGAATTTAAACTTTCCTACAATACACCAACACGAAGCCAAAATCATTTTTATGCTCTGAAGTATGCCCGACTCGATAAAACATTCAGTCTCATTTTTTTTTAACTCAAAACACTTTAAAACACTTCTTGCACAAAGATTATTCAATAGGACGCGTTGAATACAATAGTGAAAGCACAAACTTACATTTCTTATCCTCTTTCAGTGGTAATTAGTCCGCAAATACCGGTAGGAAATACAAAATAACAAAGGTGGTACGCTTTTACGTATGTAATGCGAAAAAAAGATATTCAGTTACATCAAAATTTTGTCAATATTTGTTTTCAAGTTGACCAAGGCAACGGATTCATCGGAATAACACCAAATCTGGCAAGCAAATACATCGTTGGTAACCAAGGGGAGAGCCAGGAATATGGTGACATTTTAAATAGCCACAGATCTTCTCAATGAATGAATATAAAGTCGATATATTTAAGATTGCAATTTCCAAATTATGACAATAATCCTTGTGCTGGCGAAAACCTTTAAGCCCACAGGTATGGGAAATCAAAGCACTGAAATTCAATAGGTGATGACAAGCCTAATTACTTTAATTACAAATTAAATTTTGCAAGCGCCACAAAATTTCAGTTCATCAATTGGGTCCAGTGATTTATACGGATCTGTATTAAAAAAACCGTCATATATTGTGAAATCATGATATTTCATGCTGCATCGTCCGTTTAATTTTTCAGCAACTGATTCTCATAATCAGAGGGACCAAGTTCTTAACAGGCAAACTAAAAGACTAGAGGAACCGACGACAAAAGTAACCTGTAGACGCTGATGTAAAGAGAAGAATTTAATCTGGATGTCACTTATAATACGAAATTTTCTGCAAAATAATAGAGCAGTGAAAATACGCCCGATGTGCTCCGTACTGAGTGCTTCACTTCAGGAAATATATTTCGAGCCGAACACACTTTCCAATTTTGTCCCGACCGGTTCACCGATTCCTCCCCAATGCTTAGTTGATGGAAAAGGTTATTTTTTTACACCTAATGTGTCGTATGGTATCTTTTGACTACCAATATCCAGGAAGGCACAACTCCACCACGTTATAAAATTGCTTCTCAATGTGGAACTTAAAAGCGTTTAAAATATATTAAGCAACTAACAAATTTATAGCTATTAATCCTATTATCTATACACTCATTATTA